>MJUU01018903.1:55342-72639 GCA_002080025.1 Modiolus philippinarum
CAACAAAATTAAAACCCTAAATCCAAAAATGTAGGAGGAGTTCGCGTCGCATGCCACATGTGTCAAAATGGACATCTTGGGGCCTCTTGTTTGCACCAAGACCAATATCAAAAATCTGCAGCATATATGCAACAGTTCTATAACAAAATTAAAACCCGAAATCCAAAAATGTAGGAGGAGTTCGCGTCGCAAACAATAAGGAGGAAAATGTCCGCTTCGAATTTGGTGTATTCAGATACATTATTCGGGCTTTTGTAATACTTGTTTTTTGGGCGTATGTATTTTTTTTGTTGTCAGGTGAATTTTGGAAAATGTAATGCACTATTTTGAGCTCTGTTGTCTTGCCATTATCTGACCACCATTTTTTTTTCTAGTTAACATTAATGTCCATTTCTCAGTATTTGTAACATCACAGACTCCTCATATTTGGTCGGATGGAAAATATATGCAGTATATGTCAGTTTGACATCTGTCATTCAGCTTTTATCTCAGTTTCTTGTTATGTATATTTACCTCACCTGGCTATAGTGAGCTTTTGCCATCACTTTGCATAGGTCGTCTGTCTTTTCATTCAATCATCCTCTCCTCTGAAACCACTGGGATAATTGGAACCAAATTGGTCACAATAGTTTTTTGGTGGTCTCCTTTACAAATGTGTCCGCCAAGTACGCACCTCGTCCAAGATGACCACCAGCCGGGGGAATTTAGTTCAAAATTGGACCCTTTATTCAAAGATCTCTGAAACCGCAGAGTCAAATGGAATCAGACTTGGCGGGAATATTCTTTTGATGGCCCCTTCTTAGAAAAACGAGTCCTGCAAGTCTGCACTGCATTCAAGATGGATTCCAGCGGGAGATTTAGTTCAATATTGAACATTATGGCGTCACATATTAAAAGATCTTGTCTTCTGAAAGTACTTAGTCAGTTGGAGACATACTTGGTCACAATGTTCCTTAGTTCAAGTGGTCCCCTTCGAAAAATGCGTCCGGCATGTCTGCATCTCATCCGAGATGGCCGCCAGCGGGACTTTAGTTCAACATTGGACCCTATGGGAAAATATATTCAAAGATCTTCTCCGATCAAACTGTTTGGCCATTCAGAGCCAAATTTGGTCACAATAGTCCTTAATTGGCCGCCATTCAAAGAAGTCTCCAGCAAGGTCGATCACATCCAAGGTGGCCACCAGCGGAAAACATATTTTAACATCAAACTCAAGGGGAAACCATTCAAAGATCTTCTGTGAAGCCGCATAGCTAATTGGAACCAAACTTGGTCACAATATAGTCTTTGGGTGGTCCCCTTGAAAAAATGTGCCCGGCAAGTCTGCTGTTGATCCAAGATTGCTGCTGCCAACGGATTTAGTTTAACACTAGACTCTGTGAAAACATTGAACGATGGCGACCAGCTGGGAACACATTATAGCATTTACGCTATGGAAAAGCATTCAAAGATCTTCTCCGTTGACGAAGCAAAACCGATTGAAACCACATCTTTCTGCACAAGAAATGGAGAACGCAGACACACCTATTTAGTTATACGGAAAGACAAGACATATTTTGCTAAGAACCACACTGATTCAAACAAGAAGTACACTGAGACTGACGTAATCAAAATGTTAGAATTTTTGATCGACAATATTTTTGTCGAATTTGGAGGTCGTGTTTTCCAACAGACAATGGGGATTCCTATGGGAACAAACTATGCGCCGCTTTTAGCTGACCTCTTCTTTTACTCGTACGAGGCCAAGTTTTGACAAGGGCTTATCTAAAGAAAATAAAAACATTTAGCCCAGTCCTTTAATTTCAGCTTCCGCTACATAGACGATGTACTTTCTCTTAATAATCCTAAATTTAAGGAGTATTTACTTCAGATTTATCCAAATGAGCTTGAAATTAAAGAAACAACTGAAACAGCTACTTCAGCTTCGTACCTAGATCTTTTATTGTATATTGACGAAGATGGACGTTTGAAATCTAAGCTATATGACAAGCGTGATGATTTTAATTTCCCAATTGTGAACTTTCCCTTTCTTAGCAGCAATATGCCTACCTTTCGAGCCTATGGAGTGTACATGTTACTGTCGAGCGTGTAGTTTGTACAGTGATTTTTTGAACAGAGCAAAAACACTGTCCCAAAAGCTGCTTAGTCAGGGATTTGTTCAACCTATGTTAATTTCATCACTCAAAAAGATTCACGTCTTCCCGGATTTGACTACCGACTTTGACATTTTCGCGGATTGAATCACTCACAGTGTGACAGGTGCTGTTAACAGAGTAGGACATGCTTACCCTTCCGTAGCATCTGATGTCACTCTCAGTTTCACTGCAGTTCACACTGTGTGTGCCTTTATTTTGAATGTTGTAATTTCTGTTTCTGTGCTTTGTGTCTGTCTGGCGTCGTTGATTTTTGTGTCTGACGTCATTGTTTTCTGTGTTTTCGTTTTGGCCGTGTCTTTGGAATTTGATTTTTGTAAATTTCACTCCTTTGTTCCTTCGGTATTCTACTGCCGTTGTCTCATGTAATATATATCAAAATACCAAAATGGAAAATCATATCCTTCAACATTGGGATTACTTTGACTGTACATGTCAGCCATTGCCCAGGTGAGCGATACAGGCTCTTGAGAGTCTCTTGTTCATATTAATGTTTTATGTTACAAGAGTGAAGGAGCAGGACTTATTTTTAGCTTCCTTCTGATTAAAGTTAGATACCCTCAAGTATAGATTAGCTTCCAACCCAGTAGTCAGTATTCCGGTGCTGACCCGAAAACCGACATTATTGAGACTTGCAATATCTAAATTCTACAAAATTTTGTTTAAAATTAAGGAGTATCTCCCTCATGCATAGCTCTTTCCTTAGCTGAATTTTGGCTTTCTATTTAGATCATTTTTGTTATTTGTCCTCTATCAGCTTTTACGTTTTTCGATAAATAGACTTCCAAATATTTTGGTTTAATCTGCACTGATGAGACATATGTTGTCGAAATGCGCATATGCAGAAAATAAATTAACAGTAACTTCGGTATTTTATTATTTCAATTTTCACTATCTAAAGTCTACAATTTCATTGTGAGCTTTTCAGAAGTGTATGACGAAATTTGTTCAAGTATTATCCTTTTTGAACTTTTAGGGTCAAGGAGGTCAAGATCGTGTTTTTACAAAGTACATATTTTTTGTCGATCAGATTTTAGAGGGTTTGTTTTATATCACACTATTAATGTCCATAACAATTTATTGTCTGCACCCCTGTTTAATTTGCTGCCGTCGTATTTTTGCGTACCCCATGTATTGTCTCCAGGAACCAGTAGCGATTTCCCCCTATAGAACAAATAGCAATTTACTTTTACTTTTAGTTTCGTTTGATTATTTGTTCTCTTGTTCCCTGGAAGCTTTTTAAAATCACCGGCTCCTGGATTGGTGAATACCCGGGGACTAACAGTCCACCTGTAGAGGCATCGACCCAGTGGTAATAAATAACAAAAAAACTGAAGTTACTGTGAATTTAGTTTCTGCATATGCGCATTCCATCACTTATGTCTCTTCAGTGATGATCAAATTAAAACATTTGGAAATTCATAAACCGAAAAATGTTTTAACTTGATAGCAGCTAAGGACAGAACTATGCAGGAGGGAGATACTCCTTAGTTTTAAACAAAATTGTCTTATATTTAGGTATTGCATGTTACCAAATGAAATCGGTTTTCGGACCAGCAACGAAGTTACTGGGTTGGTGGTAATAAATAAGAAAATACCGAAGTTACTGTTTAGTTTCTGGTTATGCGCATTTCGACAACTTATGTCTCTTGTTTTCAAATTAAACCGGTTTTCGGGCCAGAAACGAATAAACTTTGAATACTAGGAGGAAACTGTATGTATGTTCTGTGCTGAATCATTCCAAAAACTTGCCGTCTCAAATTATCTAGAAAACTAAAATTTATGCACACGGATCTGAAAGTCATACAGAAAAATAAACCTGTAATTCCAAAATAGCAACATAGATATGACATTATGTTGTCTCGTCTTTAAGGGAAAAAAATCAACAGACAATGAATCCCTCTGAATGTTTCATAGTCTTATCGTGAGCAACGTTTCAACTGGAAAAATGTGACAAAAACAAACAGAAATTAATAATATTTTGTTCGAATGCCCATAAAGATTATGAAAAAACATTGGGGTTTCATTGGGAATTATCAAACTGTTTTTAAATAGATAAAACCAGAGGATTCCGAAAAATCTGACTGATATACCAAAACAAGGGTAGCGAACCTCTTGGGTTATTGTCGGCGAACAAAGTGGCAAAACTGGTAAGTTTCAAATTATTTCTGCCATATATCACATAAAAAAATCATTTTATATGTATCAATCTGACCCAACAAACTAAATGCTTTAACTTTATCTTCAAATGTTCAAATAAACCTGATTTTTAGATTTTACGGAGTGACTTCTTTTATTTATTGAACACTTCTTACGTAGTTTATATCTCTTTAAAAAGTAGTTCACATTTTGTATTTGTTATAATGGAAACTGTTACTGTCTCTGCTACCTATAAGTAATAATACTATCGACAATTTTATCATTAAGTTCTTCCGAGGTAATTCTCCCATTAACGAAGTCACTAAGATCTTGTAGACCATATCGCCGAAGATAGTCATCAACGGTATTATTTTCATTGTCAACTATATTTAGATTTATATTGTAAGATAAAACTGAAGACATTATTGCTGTTATACTATGGAGATGTTTTATGACAGACCTCTCCGGATTATTGCCATATATAAAGCTAAAGTCCCGAACAAGCTTATGCATGACAGTGCGTCCAGTCGAATCTGTGATATTTATGTCTGCACCTTTTGCCAGAAGAAGAGGAACGACCCGGGTGCGAAGTGAGGTACACCATATCTCATCATCCTGGTTGGCTACACATGCGCTGTGAAGAATGCTTTGCCCCTTCCATTTTATTGAATTGATGTCACAGGTTGTTACTCTGAACATTTTCAAAAGTATTTTAAGGGTATCTCGCTTCATTTTTGACACAGCGAGATGAAAAGCGCGCAAGTCGGAAATGCAAACTTTTTTGTGTGACTTCACGAATTCATCAAAAATTTCAAGTGCGTCTACATCCCTGTGAATAAAAATATAATGGTACGGAGAAAGTTTGTCGTTGTTAAGAATATCAATTGAAGCTCCTCTTAACAAAAGTTCAGCAATTACCGTTTTTGGTACATTCGTTTTAATAGCAATATGGAGTGGTGTTTCTCCATATATATTCTGTCCATTTATGTCGACACCACGGCCCTGAAGTTCGGAAATAGTTACAACCGAAGAAATCGAATTCATAAGGGTACTATATATTCTTACTAAATGGTGCAAAGAATTTCCAAATTCATCTGAGACGTTTGAATAAACATTTTCCGGAATAAATTTTAAGACTTTCGAACGAAGGTATTTTGCTTTTGCTGCCAAGATAAAATTATTTTCATCCGTCAAATCAGCATTAAACTTTATAAATTCTTCTAGACATTTCACAATGTAGCTCTCTGTGCCATTTGAAGAAATGCATTGGTTAACAACTGAAATGTTTTTGTAGTTTCGTACATTGGGATTCGCGCCTTTGGCAAGTAAATACTTTATGCACCCTATCAAATTCAAATTGCCGTTTTGGTTTCCTTTCACTGCAAGCATAAGTATTGTATTTCCCTCTTCATTGTCTGCGCTGTTTATGTCGTCGCTATTTGAGTCATAGAGAAATTCAGTGATATTCTCTAACAATTTTTCATTTTGCAAACCTTGCATACAGCGCTTGAATATTTCATACTTATGGGTAGCCTTTGGTTCTATATGGCACATATCCATAAATTTCGTGTAGTTTGTACAGCTGTAGTATGCATTTAATCTCGCCACACAGGCCCATGCCAAAATGTTACCTGCAAACTCACTACACTTTAACACCATTGCATTGATTATTTTTTCTTGGATATCAAACTGGTCTAAAAAACACCTCAACAGTAATGGATTACAATTTTCTGGGAAAAAATTCTTTGCATCAATAAAATTTTCAGCATTTGCCCCACTTTCTCTTAAATTTTTGAGAAGTTTCTTTGATTTTTCAATGAACATGTCACTGTAATCTTGGATTGACATTACTAAATGGAATACCTGCCAACCACGCATGCATTTTATATTTATAACTTCTTTTCTAACTACCATGCCTGCTGGAATTTTAGTATATCGACATCTACATGTAAAGAAAACATGTAAAGGAGTTTTATTTTCACTGTTTTGAACACTCGGATCTGCACCTTTGTCCAAAATCAAATTGATAATCTCACTTCTTTCGGGTTCTCGTATTTTGTTATTAGCACGACATCCACATGCAAAATGGAGGGCAGTGTTTCCATTCTTATCTTTCATATTTAAAAAAGTAGGCACACAAACACCATTCTCTCTCGCATAATGTAAGATTTGTTGAATAATATGCATCAAATTGTTAATTCGCAGCGGAGGAGAGAGCAAATAATGAAGTACTGTCTGGTCGTTTTTGTCCGTACATGCAATATCAATACCATGATTGAATGTTACTTCTAAAATTTTACTGTCTAATTTCATTTCTAGGATTAACCACATGAGGATATTGTAATTGCTTTTGCAGTGGTCAAAAAGCAGTTCATTGTCTAAGTAATCTTCCTTGTCGTCGCCAGACTTGCTTGAGCTTTCATCACTCGTTCTCTCTCCTAAACTATTACATGACGAAGTTTCAACGACATAGTCATGTCCTGAGAATGAAGTGTGCAATATTGATTTTGTATTAATGTCTGATTCGGCTGAAATATGAACACCAGTATTTGAGTTTATTAACCAATTTTGCATGTATCTTTGCTTAATTTTATACTTCCGATCATCTTCAACATTGCATACTTCTGCATATATTAAATCGCCCAAGTTTTCCCTTATGTTGTGTTCTGATGCTTCGCCTAAAGAATCTCGACAGTGTTTATATTGGTTTGCTTTGTGGTTTACGGATGATCCATTTCTCAATAACGTATCGAGCATTTCGGATGTATTAGCATAGAAAAGTGGAGTTTTCCCCGATTCGTCTTCAGTATTTAAACTTTTTCCCTTTTGTTCAGAGCTCATGTTCATGATAATCACTTCAAGAATTTTGGGCTGTTTTAAATAATGGAAGACGGTTCGCTTTTTTACATCTGTGACACTGATATCAGCACCCTGTTCAAGGAGCGTTTTTGCTACATCAGTGTCATTTGCGTAAAATAATGGCGTTCGTCCGAAGTTATCTTTTAGATTGACTGGACAGCCTTTTGCAATCCAGAAACTAGTTACCTCAGCATTTGCAGCAAGGTGGAGTAAGCTTCGACCATGATAATCTACGGCTTGGATATCTGAGTTTACATTCATCGAAATCAAGAGAGATGCCATTCCTTCACTTTTTGCTTCTGCAAGCAGATTTTCATTGGTATGAAAACTCTTTCCTGAGTCTTTGAGTAAAACTTCTGCAAGTTCAAGGTCATTCTGCTTAACTGCATAGTACATTGCAGTGTGTGAATATGTATCCACAGCATTAGTGTCAACGTTGAATTTCAGTAGAAGTTTTACTAAAGGTTTATTCTTCTGCTTAACGGCTTGAATTAATGGCCTGTATTTGAAGGCATATTCCCTAAATTGTACACCAGAGGATAAAATGAATTCTACAGTGTCATAACTAAAACTGTGTTTTCCATAGATAGCTGACTGCAATACTGTCATGCCGTTTGAGTCTTGTAGGGTACAGTAGTCACAATTGTATGTTTGATGACGTCTTTCCTCGTGAAGGGAACTATTAATGTTCGCACCCAATTCGATCAAATGTTTTAAGAGGGATTTCCTAAATCCGTACCAACAGGAAACTATTAGAGCAGCTGATGCTTGTGTCCGTACGAAAAATTTGTCCTCTACGTCACGGTAAAACTTTTTCTCTAGTAGATTTAAACATAAAATTTCCGAGCCGACTGATGCACTCCAGTACAACAAAGAACCATTCCATAAAGCACCATAGCACCTATCCCGCTCTGATACCTGCAATATGAATTTCAATCTGGAAGCATTCGTCGATCTTATATCTGATAGCTTTGAGATGAAACAGTTAACGAAACATTGCGATTGGAACGCTTGATGTTGACAAACTTGTTGAATATTACCAAGTTCCAATTCTGATATAAATCGATCAGCCAATTGGGAATATTTCCAACGGGGCAAAAAGACCATTTCCTTGTTTCCCTGAGACCTACTGTCTTGCAATGAAACCATATTGATAATAAATGTAAACGGTAAATATTCTAGGGACTTTTTTGGCATTTTATCACCAAATGAGAGACAAACAGCTTGTGAAATACAACGGTGTCTGAATCGAATGTATCCTTCATCCTTTAGAATGTAGAGTGGCTGCTCTCGGGATAACGTTTGCTTTAGCTGATCTTGCACTTGATTTAAATCCACAGCCTTTACCGCACACTGGAACAATGAAGCAAACATATCTGGTTCGGTAGATGCGATCACTTTATCTAAAGTGCTTTCATGTAGTTCACCACTATGAAGTAACAATAAAATTAATAATGTATATAGTGATTTGTCTTTTTCAAAAAGTAGGGAAATTTCGGAATTAAAAAATGGTATTGGATTTTCAAAGAAAGATGTTCCAATCTGATGAACCTTTTCGTTTGTAAAAAATACATTGACACATTGAGGAAAACTTGGCGTATCATATTGACATAAAGTTTCAATACATGATTCATCAAAATCGCACGTTGAATACATCGATGCATGTCGCTGGAAAATCTTTGTTTTCTCATCCATTAACAATGGGATTGAGCAAAGGTCTACCATAATGTTGGCATTTGGACTAAACAGCCAGCTCAGTGGATACCGGGTTCTCATACTACTAAATACCTCCGGTTTCATTGTGATGACCATTTTCATATTTCCATCTATGTTCTCCACATTTGTCAGATGTTCCTCTATAGTACATATCCACTTATGCCAATCTGGAGACTGTTTATGACAACATTGTTTCTTCTGAAATGTGTTTTCAATCAGTATGACATAGTCGTCTCTGGTATTAACAAGTTCCCAGTCTGATAACTTTTTAATTGGTCTGTATTGAAATTTTTCATTAATTTGATTCCTGACGAGACGTCTTGAAATGAAAGTTTTTCCTTCCCCACATGAACCAACGATAATGACAACATGTTTTTCATTCAAAGTAGAAAGAGCCTGAACATACCCTCTTGTTTCAACAAATAACTTGTCATCTTGGTCGGCTTTTTGCAGAAGTTTATTCTCTTGACCTTTAAAAAGACCAAAATTAATGAAAAGAAATGAAAAGGATCAGAATATGCAAAATGATGTTAAAGATTATATTTCAAATTTAAAAACTAATATACTACATATCAAAATATGCTTCAAAAGTAAGAGAGGGGTACAGTTGGTTTGGTTTCAAAAATGTGGCGTAAAATTTCGATTTAAAACATGCGATATAATAGAGTGTGCTAAAACCAAAATTTTGTACTATCGAGAGGATTTCAATGGGGGATTCCTTTCTCTACATCCCATCAATTTTTCTCAATGTTCCCTTTCACGAGAGAGAAAACATCTTAAGAAACGATTGTGATATAGTTCTGAGAAAAAAGTTTATGGTGACATAAACTCCATAAAAATTAAGATCAGATATAGGAAGTGTATCCTGCTCTGTATGCATTACCAGAAATGTATTGCCTATCAAAAATGGTCGTACCCTTTGACAATTAGTGTAATAACAAAATTACAAAGAGAATTGTCAACAGCCAAAATCCAAAGGGCAAATAGACAAACTAGGTGTAAACCCACCGAAAAAAAATGTCAACTGCCATGGTCCTGAATTGATACAGGCATTTCAATAGAAATGGTGGGTTAAATCGGTTTTTCGGCGTGCAAAACCTCACCTTCCATTGTGGTAGTGTCCAGTTGCAACTAATCAGCAAGTGAAGTTCGATTTTTAAACGAGACACCCCGATGTTAGATCTAAACGTACCAAGTGAGTAAGATATAAAGCTTTTCAAGATAGAGATATAACCTTTAACTTTATAAAAAAATATAATAAAAAAGATAACAGGAAACACCTACAATGGCCGAAAAACATAGCCACATGCCACAAAGTAAATAGGAACTGCACAAGAAAAAAAACCCACAATAAAACGTAAACAACGATAGGAACTCGGGACAGCCGGACTTGGTACCGGCACTAGCAAAAGCCAGCGGTATGGTTAAATCGGTTTATGGGTACCTCAACCTCCCCTTTCTCTGTCCCGTTTCCCTACAGTATAATAAACATACGAATAAAACCTATACAGGTAGACTACTAACTCTATGACCACAATCTTGAAAAGAAATTGGGGAACAAAACGTAATTTTGAAAGATGGGTCAAAGAGTGCTCGCCGCTAAACTGCTGGCTAACTCAAGGCGCCTAGTCTGCTGGTAAAACACTGTCGCACTACGGAAGAAAAATCAAATTCAAAACTCCCAATGGGTTTGGTAAAGAATCATCATGTATTTCAGTAGACATCGGCAGTATCAGTGAGAGTCCAGTATGTGTTAAATCCTCAGGTCAATGGATCCCAAAGCTAATTTAACGTACACGTGCAGAATATCCTGTCGATATCCTCGATTGCGTAAAGAATGTATACATTTCCGTACAATCGAGGATGTTTTAGTAATTGGAAAACAGGTAATAATATATGCAAGCTCTCTTCATGCGCACATGCCTTTCATTTATAATATCTAGACATAAGCAAAATCAGTATTGCATGCAAACCTTTAAAACTAATATCAAAATGACATAAAAATGTTTAAAAAAAGTCAAAATTAATTTAGAACACACACATTGGTAATACGTTCATGCTTTGTAAACTTCTGAAATGATTCTGGATGGTCATTTCTTTTACCTGTCTACGACCTTTCAATAGCAACTGTTGTTGATATTCTACCGGTCACTACCGCAATGGAAGGACAGGTTTGATGCGCAATAAAACAGGTTCAACCCACCATTTCTTTTGAAATGTCTGTCAGGACCATTGCAGTTGACAAATTTCCGGTGGTTTCCACCTGATTTGTCTTTTTGCTTCATGAACTTTGGCTCTGAACAATTATGTTCGGTTGTTTTGTTATTACCCCAATTCAGGTATTGTAGCTTTACAAAATCTAGGTTTCAGGATCAGCAACTAAGTACTGGGTGATAAGGCTAGCATCATCCAATGTGATAAGGACACAAAATGAATGTTGTACTAACAGTAAATTTGACGGCGTTCTGCATTTGCGCCGATTTGCATTTCATTTGCGCCGATTTTTTCTTTCATTTGCGCCGATTATTTCTTTCATTTGCGCCGATTTGTACTTGTTTCATTTGTGATGAAATTAAAAAAAAAATAATTAATATTGCTTACGCAAAGAGCTTACATGGATTAGAAATAAAAGCTCAAAAGTTGATAAAAATGGAATATAGGTTATAAATGCGAGTATTTAACTAAGTTCATAGTTATACCAACATAACCTGTAGTGGGTCTGTGTTTACAATAAGTATTGGTACTAATAGTAGGGTGCCCAACCGATTTTGGGTAAACGGAATTACACACACCTGTATTATACATGTTTGGAAAGAGGATACCATGGCGCATCGCAATGACGATGTCGTAGAGATTGAATTTGGTCACATTTTATTTTACATGGGGTCAAAGGTCAGCTCCTAAAATCTTGAAATTTTTTATGCATTTTAAGGTGAGCTTGATTTCACAGATAAAACTGCAACGAAATTCGAATATTGTTGTAAATTTTATTGGAATAGTTCTTTAGTTTTACTTTTTATAATGATTTGTCTGTTGTCTTTATTCAACAAGTTTCAAAGGTGGCATTTTGTTTAAAAGGCCCTTCATTTTGAATATTTGCACCTCCATGATATGAGGGGTTCTTTCGGATACAAAGAACTGCGCATTTCTGACTTTTATAGGATTTTTCTTTAAAGGAAAGCTTGAATTTAATTTTAAAACTAACCGCTAAAAAATAAAAGTAAGTTTAGGCGAAATAAATCGTACTTTTGTTATTGGTATAAAAAAGTCAATTTTCCCCCGAAAAACACACACTGACATAAATCTTAGTAAGATCGTTTCCACTGAAACAAAACCTTATAATATTATCTGAAATGACATGGAAAAGTGATTTTAAACGTGAAAACAAATACATGTGCTTGGAAAATCAAAACATTACCAATGTATTGTAAAATTGTTACTAGATTCCCGCTATTTAACTAGACTTTGGCTTGTCAAGTACTTTTGACAAGAAATGATTAGAGTTATCTTTCGTTGTACACTCAAAAGAACATGACCAATTGGCATGGTCTTCATATCGACTAAAATTTGAAAGTTTTATTCAAATTTTGGGTTTTCATTTGTTTATTTCGCTTTAACGGTGGACATTACATCCATTGGAGCATAGGTACGATTCGTATATGTACTTTCGTTTAAGTTGGAATATTTCAGAAATAAAGCATAGTTATTTCGCATTTAATGAAAATGTCGTTAATTTAGACTCAAATTTACCCTGATATTAATACCGATAAATTACAAAAAAAACAGTAAAAAATAATTTGCATTCTATGATTCAAATAAATATTTCAGGTCTGGACTTTACCGTAAATAGCTTTTTATTAGCATGTAAGAGAGCACTACTATTTTCTATAACTTTAAAGATACCATATCCCAAGCACTGTTTTAGGGTACCCTTAAAAAAGGCGAAATTGGAGAAATCGTGACCACAGGAACTTTCTACGACAGCTAAAAATTTGAAATTTAATAGTTGTTCTATCATTTAAAACAAAAATTAGCCGTGTGTGATTCCGTTAATCCAAACTCGAAAACTAAGCGTCTTTTTGGACCTTGGGCACTCTACTATAAATTGGTATCAGTAAGGTACAATACCATACTTCACAGTTTATAGCTAGATTAAAGGTATTATAGAAATAGTTGATATAAGTCTTTCATAGTTTTTTTTAATCTCAACTTTTTAGCTCTAACTTTTATCTTGGAATTTCGAACTTTTGTCATTTCAGAAATGAATGTAAAAAAGTAACAAAATACCGAAAATGAAGTATATTTTAAATGAGGCATTTATACACCTTTGATATTTTAACACCGCTTATTTCCAGGTTTAACAAACATATCTTTCTTTAATGCATTATATACATGTAATTTACTTGTATCATATGAAAAAATCGGCGCAAATGAAATATAAAATCGGCGCAAATGAAAAAATGAAATCGGCGCAAATGTCATACGCCCAAATTTGAGCTATGTCGCGTAATGGTAGGTAGAATTAAAATGTTTTGAATATCACACACAAAAATATTATATAGATAAGAGGAAGTTAATCTCAGTGATACATAAATGTCATGTAAGAGGTTTATAAGTTGCATTCAGAAAAATTGTTTTTGATGTTGACGTACCATCTGGGGTGCATGGCATTTTTACAACATTTTCTTGTAGAAAAATGTTTTTGTCACTCCTATACTGCAAAAACAAAACGTTCATATGACATTTTGTCGATGTTTATGGAAGTTTTTGAAAATCTTTATACGTTAAAGTTTCCGCAATACGTTTTGCAAAACATTTTAAAGATGTTTTAGAACATATTTTTGTTTGCTGGATTAGCAATGAAAGATGATCCTACCGTTTACGTAATGGTTAGAATGTAACCAATTTTTCTAAACAATTAAGAAGTCAAGCCGACAGGCGATAATTCCTTAATTGTTTAGAAAAATTTAGTAACCTTCTAATCCACTTAGTGGAGACTCCCTTTTATCTGACAAAGTGTTACTCTATAATCTTAACAAATCAAAGACTGTTAATCAGCAACGATACAGTAAGAAGACAGTTAAAGTAATTTATTGCTAATCAAACTTTTGTCAAAATGATGTCATTTATTAAATACATTCAACATGAATGATTCAAATGAGCAGAGGGGATATTCTTGGGAAACTAGAAAATACAAAAACGTTGTAGCTTCACCTCCAGAAAATGACATGGTGACCACGATTGTATCCGATTCGATAAATGATTTTGTGATGGGAAAAAAAGTGAAAAAATTACAGTTTCATTGTAAAAAGTGCAAAAGAGCTTTTTAAAAGAGGAAACTGAAATTTGGGAAAAAATAATTTCATTGAAAAAAGTGAAAATTAATTCAAATGTGCTAAATACTTTTAAAAAGTAAAAAGTGAGAAAAGCGAAAAATGGAATTGGAAAATAATGGAAGTTTCATAAGGTGAAAATTGAAATTATCTTGTGGGATTGAATTTTCTTAGCAATAATTTTGTACGTTTTAGTTTATAATGGATATTCTATGATCTTCTATTTCCATATTTCTTATTTAATTAGATCTAGAATGATGCATTTCTAATCTCTTAATTATGTGTTAAGTGTCTGTCTACTCTATTGGCCCAAGTTAATAAGATGGTCAGTAGCCAAATTCTTTTCACTTTAAAGATTAGAAATGCAGCATTGTGATTGGTCGAGAGAAGTTGAACATAACTTCTAAAGTAACTGCGACAAGGTAAATGAAAGTCAACGAGATATAAGTTTCTCTGTAGTTTGACGTACCATCCTAGATGCATGCGTATTCGTGCCTACCATGTGGTCTGAACTCTGTACATAAGCTTTATTAATCAATCAAGAAGAAAATGAAGGTCAGAGGGAGACAATTTCCTTGGAAGCTGTCAGTGAACCGAAGATGAAATTTAATGACCATGTTACAAAGTTATCAAGATATAAGTTTGATGTCGACGTAGGAGGTACCCCAATAGTCTCCCCGATCCTCGTTCATGAAACTTAGATGAATTAACTGTGGCCCACCGTGCTGTTGCCATGTTTATGTAGTTACTTGTCATACAATTAATAATTAAGTATTTTGGCGTATGTTGAAAATTAAATAATAATTAAGATGCATTTCTAATATGGTTCACACTCGGACAAAGTACTGATATGGTATGGAAAATGAACACTGCTATTAGAAGACACATTAGAAACGTGGAAAAAACTTGTTCCACAGAAATCAAAGTACTAATATTTTTTTCATTTAAAATTATATTTACATTTTCGTCTTGTTTCGAACTCGTCACTGCCAAGATTTATCTGTGCATTCGTGGTATTTAAATTTATCGTTGTATCACCTGAAAATAAAATAAAACAATTAAAAAAAATAAAATCCCTTTCATATCATTTTACAATGTTTATGCTAGATATGAGCAGAGCGCAATTTGTTAAAAAAATGTTACTTTTGTGTTAAATCAGTCCTAGATGTATTGGAACATACCAAATATCAAAATACCGAAGTTACTGTAAATTTATTTTTTGCACATGGCGATTTCGACAACTTAATACATGTCTCATCAGTGCAGATAAATCAAAACAAAGGAAATCTAGAAATCGAAAGATGTATTTAAGCTGATAGAGAACAAATAATCAAAAGGATCTAAATTGAAAGCTAAGATCAGCTAAGGACGGAGCTTTGCACGAGAGAGATACTCCTTAGTTTTAAACAAAATTTTGCTAATATTGAGATATTGTAAGTTTCAAAATAAAATCGGTTTTCGGGTTAGTACCGAAGTACTTGACTACTACGTTGGTGGATACCCTCGGGGACTAACAGTCTGTAAAATTATTCTAAATTTTCTTATTGATTTGGTACTTGTGCAAGCCAAAGTAGTGTCCTGTTAAAAAGTGTCCTTCTTGTTATATATTTCATGGGAAAATCCGAGAGGACAATATTTCATGATCATCATGCGTTTTATTCCGTCCCCGAACTTTATCATAGGTAACAATTGTAACTTTAGGCGGACCGTATCTCACGGCGGACACTATTTAATGTTACACTTGGACATATTTCTATCTTTTGTTCGTTGTTTTACTACCCCTCAGTAATAAACATTCGAAAGCCACACCAGTGTTGTTACATGGTGTCAGGTGTTCAGTAAACACAATAGATGCAATAGATGACACTTCCGTTTTATCCTGTCAGAAGTAACTCCAGGAAGACTCATAGACAATCAATAGAGTGTATTTTCGATTACAACAGGTGAAATAGGATAGGAATTGCAACCGGATTCGTCATTTAACTGGGGCACACCAGACGTTTACATAGAATTTCAGAGGTTTTAACAACATGTGAGGCTTGTATAGGGGGTCCCAATATCCTGTATACCAGTAAGTCTGGACTAAAATATCCCTTTGAAAATTGAAGATATCCCATTAACTATTGAAATATCCCGCTTTCCATAGGCAAAATATCCCATATCCAAGTACTTTTTGTCTCAAATATCCCATATCCCATTAACAAAAGTGTCAAATATCCCGTATCCCAATATACCCTAAACAAGCCTCACATGTAGAATTCTCATACAACGACCCTCTCGAAAATTAGAACCTAAAGACCGTGCACCAGGGCCGTGACGTCTACGAAACGTTTCAATGGGAGATGATAAGAAAAATTCTTACTAAACTGGAAAATTATATCAGACCAAGAACTAACAAAAGGGTGGCAAGATTTATATTAAGGCAGGTCAACGAAAACAAGGTAAAACTTTTGATAACTTTGTAAAGGATTTGAGATTGTTATCAAATGGATTGGAGCTACACAAACACTGACGGCATATTGATTGATCTTACCATCGGTGTTGTTAGACATGCCAAAGTACAGGAACGCATGCTTAGACAAAGGATCAGATTTGAAAGAGCTTAAGCAATTGAAATTGGAGAACAATTGAACTTTCCCAAGAACAATAGAATTAAATAGATAACAGGGAACACTTACATTGGCCGAAAAACAGTCACATGCCACAAAGTACCAGGGAACTGCACAAAAAAAACCCACAATAAAAAAAAAAGACAAACGTAAACAACAATAGGAACTCGGGACAGCCGGACTTGGTACCGGCACTAGCAAAAGCCAGCGGTAGGGTTAAACCGGTTTATGGGTACCCAAACCCCCTTTCTCTGTCCTGTTTCCATACAGTATAGTAAACATATGAATAAAACCCAAAGCAGGTAGACCTTGATATAATTTTTGTCAAGAATACCGCTTAAGTGCACTCTAGAGGCCTTCTTCGTCTCGCTTGAGGGGGTGAATATTGTTCACCTCTTGTTGAAGACCCTCAGGCGACATCAAGATGTAGACAGGAATAAAAGCCATGTCCTTGATAAATTGGAGTTTTCTATGTATCGTGTGCGTTT
>MJUU01018904.1:0-23979 GCA_002080025.1 Modiolus philippinarum
TTTTGATTGTCAATTTAAATTAGCAGTAGATGCCAGTGATGTTGCTGCTCGCGGTGTTTTATTACAAGAAGGCAAAGATGGTATAGACCATCCTATTTGTTATTTTTCTAGAAAATTTAATAAGCACCAGAGAAATTACTCCACAATCGAAAAAGAATGTTTGTCTTTGATTTTGGCTTTACAACATTTTGAAATTTATGTTACAGCTTCAATTCAGCCTATCATTGTATATACTGATCACAACCCTCTTAAATTTATTCATAAAATAAAGGATAAAAATCAAAGACTTTTGAGGTGGAGTTTGACTTTGCAAGGTTTTAATCTAGACATAAGACATATTAAAGGAAAAGATAATGTGATTGCAGACGCATTGTCAAGAGTTTAAATTTCGTAACACCTCATTGTTTATTTTAAAATGTTTTTCATTGCATTCAAACATTTTCTTTTGGGGGGAGGTGTTATATGTAATTTAATGTTGTAAATATTCTATAATGCATTTTATTCATTGTTTTTAATTTGTATGGCCTTAATATGATGTAATTTGTTTGGCCTAGTTATGTAATTTGTTTACAATAAACAATGGTCAAGGTTATTACACCTTAGAACATGTGGAATATTCTAGAATTTAAATTCAGATTTTAACACATAGATTTTTCTAGATGTTTTTCTTACATAATCATTCTAGTCATGTGATTGTCAGTCGATTAGAATGTTCTAGTTAAATCTTGTGGATAGATTTTTCTAGAAATAATAAATGTATTTATATGAGGTAGCCGAAAAGGGTTAAGTCAGTCAGTTAAATAAGTTTATACAGGATCAATTAGTTTATATAGGATTATCACGCACATCTTTCGTATTGGAAATCGACATCAAATATTGTGAATCTATTATCAACTATTTAGTGAGGATTATAAGGATTATTCTATTGGACATTTATTGGTGGAATTAAGGGAACTGTTCATTTGGATTATTACTTGGACTTCATTATTGTCAGATAAGTTATATATTGTATTTAATTTGTAAAATAATATTTTTTTTTTGTCTGATTAAAAAGTTAATTTGAGCCAATTTTGTTTTTTCTTTGCTGACTTTAATTGGTCATTTCTACCACATAACACTATTTTATCAAAATTTTTAACCAATTAAAAATGCTGAGGCTTCATTCCATGTATGACACTCGGTAGATGTCCTTGGTATTGGATTTGGCTTCCTATTTCGATATTTTTGGTAATGAGTACTTCTTTTTGGACAACTTTTGGATTATGGCTTTCCATATTATGTGATTTAAATGCTGCTGATGAGAGGTTACTCCTTGAAACACGTGTACAGCAACACGTGTGCAGCATAACTGTTTTATGCAACTTCGGTATTTTTTGTATTCCAATTATTTCTTCTTCTTCCTTTATACGAGTCGGACTCTTCTGGAGTGTAATTGATTCGGTTAGGATACACCTCACAACAGACAGGAGTCTAATAGGCATAAACTACATGTACATACACTATGTACACTTTATCTGTCTGTTGTCTAGTGAAAGAGCTGTGGCCAGGGGATGGTATTCCACCTGGCCCGGAAATTCGATTTGATCTGCACTGAAGAGACATAAGTTGTCGAAATTCTCATATGCAGAAAATAGATTTACAGGAATTTTGGTATTTAGTCATTTATTTACATATCATACGAACAAAACTGATGATCTGACAACCCATATCTCATTTGAGGCGACAAGTTATGGTAGCTATATAAAACAGGCAAACATGTATAAAAACTGGTGGAGAAGACAGTTTACTAGATCTTCATTTGTTGAAGAAGACACAGATAAAAAATTAACAAACACACAACAAAAAATAAAAGTGCTATATATCAAAAAAAAAAAAAAATCAAAACGACAATGTTTGTATTTTTATCCAAAATAATCGAAATATACCATCATTTTGCATCTGGAGTCCTGCAAATGTAGAAAAGATAACTTTTATTTATGTCAAAAACATTTTGAGAACGAAAAAGTGTCATAATTTTCCCCTGACTTTTCAGGGACAATCTATATTGCGAAAGCTAAACTTTGTCTTTTGCAATAAATATGAACTTTACTGGTTTAAAACTGTCAAACTATTTACAACTGCTTAGCATTCTTTTAAATTTTACAATATCAAAGGAGAAATATTGTATACAGTTACATGAAAATAAGGTAGCCTAGTCCTTTAATTTCATTTTCCGTTATACAGTTGAGGTTCTTCCATTGGACGATCCTCATTTGAAGGATAACCTTCATCTTATATACCAAAATGAACTCGAAATTAAAGAGACTACTGCTTCACCATCTTCAACATCATACCTTGACATTCTACTGATAACTCTGGATATCTGAAATAAACACTTCACGATAAGCGTGATGATTTTGGTTTCCAATAATGAACATCCCGTTTTTGAGCAGTAATATTCCTACATCCCCGGAATATGGCGTTTATATATGTCACAACTCTTTCGCTATTGCCGTGCCTGTAGTTTGTACAGCGACTTTGTCAACAGAGCAAAATTACTGTCTCAGAAACTTGTACACCAAGGTTATGTTAAATTACTGTTGTCACTCCAGAAGTTTTACGGTGGTCACAAGGATTTGACAGATCGTTTTGATGTTTGTATTTCACCATGCCACACGTGAAGCAGATCATGCCTACCCTGCTGGAACACCTGATGATACCTTCAATTTTTTAGCGATTTACACTGCTAGTGCCTTAGTTTTATGGCTTTCTTGTGTTTTTTGTTTGTCTCTTTACGTTGTAATAATTTGTGTTTAGTAAGTAAGTAAGTAAATTTTATTGGTATATCCATCATCAATTAACATATATACAACAAAAGAACAAGATAGTACATAAATATGAATAGATCATATCCGACCTCTGGTATTAGGATTTACCAGACTACATTTCAATACATCACAGTATAGAAAACGTCACGTTATAGAGCCTAAAACGTCACGAAGCTGGTCACATGGGGCGGACACGTTTGTGAGGTTGGGCGGACAAACAACAACTGGTGAATCTGAATACCAGAACTCGGATATGGTTTATTACCGTATTTTTTTTATTTTTGATTTTAGATTTCTCCTTTATCCCTTTTTGCTTTGATATTAGTTTGCAGATATTGTTTACTGTTTAATCTTTGCCATGTGGTTTCAATTTTTCTCACTTTTGATACAGGTCAGTTCCTATTTTTAGCGGTGTGAGATTTTTCTTTCTCACCCTACCTGTAGTGCATTCTATGTAGCCAATGCCTGGATGAGATTTTTCCGTCTCACCCACCCATTTTCCGTCTTACCCACCCATTTTCCGTCTCACCCACCCATTTTCCGTCTCACTCGCCCATTTTCCGTCTCACCCACCCGCCTGGGTGAGAACACCTACACGATCTTTTTCCCGCGGTTTTTGTGTCCGCTTGACATTCAAATTGCACTTGTATTCTTGTTTTTTCTTTTTAGATCAGCACATTTTCCAACAACGTCGACTTATGAAACTGTTTTAAAACTTGACACCTATTATATGTGCCACATAAGTCTGAAAATATGTAACGTAATACTCAACATTCAAAAATCCCGCTCGAATTTTATGACGTCATATAAAGGGACGTAACTCCCATAAATAAACAAAAGTCAGGAAGGTCAAATTTCAGATCAACGATTTCAGTGTATAAGTTAACACAAATGAAAAGCCAGACGGTAAGCCAAATAAATCATTGTGTAATGAAATATGTTTTGAATTATTTAGTTTCAACAGAAATCCAATATCTGACTGATACTATCAAACATGATGTCCAATGTCAAAATGAGCAACTGCCCGCTCGTGTTGGCAGGGTGNGAAAACAAATCAAACACGGGTATGTGTGCGATACAAAGTAAATCTCACACACCCTCGGGCAAGATTAGGTAGTCTCTGACGAGGCTTTGCCGAGTCAGAGACAACCTTAATCTTGCCCTTGGGTGTGCGAGATTTCCTTGTCTCGCACACCAAACCGTGTTAGATTCATATTGTCTTACACCACCCCATGTGAGACAGGCTCGTGCATACTATGACGTCATTGACGTCATGGTGAGTTGCTTAGTAATGGCGGATGATCAGGACAACATGACGGCGCCAAAAGACGTTTTTATGAACAAAAGTGAGAAAATGAATCAAGCACCGTTGGAAATGCACGATTTAGAAATCTCAGACACCCTCGGGTAAGATTTCAATGGTTCTCTGACTCGGCAAGCCTCGTCAGAGAAATATTGAAATCTTACCATTGGGTGTCTGAGATTTCTTGGTCTTGCCTTTTCACCGGTGCTAGATTCGTATAATCTTGAATATGTCAGTTAATTAAAACTTCTGATCTACTTAAAGATGTCTATTCTCATGTCAATGTTTATTTTTGAAATAGACACATTCTAACGATTTGTCAAATTATGATGACCACCGTAAAATATCTGTAGTGATGTGCTAAATATGAATAAATATGTGTTAAAAACGAAAATGGTTCATTTTTTAGCAGATCCAGAGTTAATCAAGAAACTGACAAACATCGACTTTTACAAAACGATACTTTTAACTGGCAGTGTTGCCACGCATGGGGCTGATCATACTTGCCCCTCCGGAGCCCCTGATGACACATCCAGTTTTCGTAGGGATTCATACTGCTATTGCTTTAGCTTTGTGGCGTTCTTGTTGTTCATTTCTACTATTGTGTTTTCTCAATTTGTGTTAAGTATTAGTTGCCATGTTATTTTAATTTTTGATTTTTGAATTTCAATTTTTCTCCTTTTGGGGTCGGTACTCTTTAACCGATGTATAACTATCTGAAGTCTCCTCCGTAATAACTGATGTATAACCATCTGAAGTCTACTCCGTAATATCGATGTATAACCCTCTGAAGTCTCCTCCGTAATAACTGATATATAACCATCTGAAGTCTCCTCCGTAATAACCGATATAGAGGGGTTCCAGGTCATTTTTACCATTTAATTAAATTTTGCTTATATACATTTACCTTCAAACAGGGAGAGTGCAAGGAAAAGAAAGTCTCCTGATACTTAGGGACCGACCATTTAACTTGAAGGGGGGGCTATGGTTTTTTCTTAAAAAATAATCTTGAGCCGATTTTATGTGAAAAACAATTTTTTGGCTGCCAAAATGCTGAAAAACAAATTTCTGAAGGAGGCTTTCTGCCCAAAAAATAATGTTTTTTTTGAAAAAAAATATTTTGTTGATGCACGTGAAAAAAATAAATAAATTGTTTCTGTCCAGAAAAAACCATAACCCTTCAGGTTAAATGGTCGGTCCCTTAGTGATTATAATATATACAAAAATGTTTTTGTTTCACTAATACGTTCAGTTTTCAGTTGTAAAAATTCTAGTATAATTAATGTTTTGTCCTTTCAAGACTAAATTTGTCTCGCTGAAACGTCTTCACTTTAAAACGTCATATGCAGATTCAATGTGCAATGCAGACTTTTTGTCTTCATCTTGAAGTTAACTACAGAGGTAGACTTCAAACGTGACTGCATAAAAAAAAACGCAATGACTTCAATTTTCCAATAGTCAACTTCCCTTTTCATTATAGCAACATTCCAACAGCACCATCATATGGAGTTTATATATCATTTGCTACTCATAGGCATGTGGTAGATACAATGACCTCCTCGATAGAACTCGGTTGCCAATAAATAGGCAAATTTCTTAACCAAAGCTGTGTTACCAATACCTTGAAGTCATAACTTGATGATTATTACGGAGGAGACTTCAGATGGTTATACATCAGTTATTAAAGAGGAGACTTCAGATGATTATACATCAGTTATTACGGAGGAGACTTCGGATGGTTATACATCAGTTATTATGGAGGAGACTTCAGATGGTTATACATCAGTTATTGCGGAGGAGACTTCAGATTGTTATACATCAGTTATTACGGAGGAGACTTCGGATGGTTATCCGAAAAGTTGTCGACAATAGTATACATTTTTAAACCCCACATGCAGACGTCTACGGGAATAAACAGTGTTCATGGCGAAGGAAGATGAAATGTAAGAAACCACAAAGACCCGGTGCATAATCATTGGACTATTACCAAAATACAAGAGCAATGCTGAGTAACTGCAGTAATCTAAAATTTCCCAACTACACATGTGGGGTCGATCCACATTCATAAATCGACCCCACAATGTCTAGCTGTTCAAAGGAAGGATATAAGGTCACCTTCCCAAACAAGAAAATTTTTTCCATTGAAAGATGATACTAAAAAGTTAATCGATAAATATTTCACGCTCATTAAAGCTTTTTTGCAGCATAAAAAAATTCAGAAAATATCCATGACACGCATGCACCAGATGACATAAAATAAAAGGATATTAAAAAACATACATAGGTCAATATAACTACGTTCGTTCTTTGCTTAATTTTGTATGCAATGTTTGCAGAAGAGCTCATTTCTGGTTCTTCTTTTTCAAATGTAATAACAGTCAGGTCCTCTTCTAATAAGGGTTGCTGGAACGACTATATAAAAAATTTGCAACGCGTTGTCATCGGAGGAGTCTACTGACACCCCAAGACCTTTAGAAATGTATGTGAGAACCCTACTGTCAGTCTACAAAAAGAATTATACAACAACAATGGCAACATCGGAAATACAAAGACATAACAGTACGACACAGAAGAAAATGAAAACACACATTCAGATGAACAACAATGAGCTAATTTAATTGAATGAGATCGGATACACCGGTAGAATGTAGATTCAATAATATGTCCCTACTTCATTTTCTTGTCAGGGTCAAATGGTGTGATGTTGTGACTAATTCATTGTTTGTTTCTACATCGATAAATGACAATTTCTTTGCAAAAAGATGACAAAATGCTTCATTGCGAATGAATCTATGTATTATTTTGTTTGTTTTCTTCCACTTTTGATGCCAATGCACAGAGGGAGTAAAAGAAATACACATCAAAAGCTGAAGAGTCTGAACAGTTTTATTGAACCGGTTCTAATATATCCGACGCTTTGAACATGTCAGTTTCGGTATTAAAGTCAAATCCAGTAGTGGAAGAAATAACTTTAAGCTGTTGAAGGGACTCTCATCAAGGAAACAGATATCCATTATCAGCTGACAAGATAATCATCAAGTTATGACTTCAAGGTATTGGTAACACAGCTTTGGTTAAGAAATTTGCCTATCTATTGGCAACCGAGTTCTATCGAGGAGGTCATTGTATCTACCACATGCCTATGAGTAGCAAATGATATATAAACTCCATATGATGGTGCTGTTGGAATAGGAAAGTTGACTATTGGAAAATTGAAGCCATTCCGTTTTTTTTTATGCAGTCACGTTTGAAGTCTACCTCTGTAGTTAACTTCAAGATGAAGACAAAAAGTCTGCATTACACATTGAATCTGCATATGACGTTTTAAAGTGAAGACGTTTCAGCGAGACAAATTTAGTCTTGAAAGGACAAAACATTAATTATACTAGAATTTTTACAACTGAAAACTGAACGTATTAGTGAAACAAAAACATTTTTGTATATATTATAATCACTAAGGGACCGACCATTTAACCTGAAGGGTTATGGTTTTTTTCTGGGCAGAAATTTTTTTTCACATGTATCAACAAAATATTTTTTTCTTCAAAATTAACATGATTTTTTTGGGCAGAAAGCCTCCTTAAGAAATTTTTTTTTCAGCATTTTGGCAGCCAAAATATTTTTTTTCACATAAAATCGGCTCAAGATTATTTTTTAGAAAAAATCCATTGCCCCCCCCCTTTTCAAGTTAAATGGTCGGTCCCTAAGTATCATGAGACTTTCGTTTCCTTGCACTCTCCCTGTTTGAAGGTAAATGTATATAAGCAAAATTTAATTAAATGGTAAAAATGACCTGGAACTCCTCTTTTCGAAAGCTGGACCCGTTGGTGCAAAATATTGAGTTTCTTATGCATAAAAAGCCTGTAAAAAGGAAGTCCCGCTTTGTCAACTATATCTCACATAATACGTTTTTCATTCAAATTTTATGTATGAAATGTAACATATTAATAGTTTATTTCTTTGTTAACAAGTATGTGATTCAATATTGCTAAAGATTTTTATTGTCAGTATAACAATAAACCATACAGGAAGTAAAATTATATGTTTTGTATATAATCTCCATGTGTGCAATTTAAACCGAAATATGGATTACAAATAATCATTACTTTATTAAAACATTCATTGGTGGACTTTTAAAAGCAAGCATGCAGAACATAGACACATCTAGTGTCATTTGTATGTAGGATATATACATTTCAGTAATTCTGTAAGGACAGGGGAACTGAGCAATTCCTTAGAGGACGACAATCTAATTTTCAGGGGAAGGGTAATCTGAATGCAAGTGAAAATAAATATTCTAATCCTACTAGTAATGAAAATAAATAATTTCATAGTTATGAAAATAAATGATGTCATTTTAATTCGAAAAATGGATTTTTCATTGCAAATGGAAATAAGTATGTTTATGTGACATTTGCTGAAAATAATTTAAAAAAAAGTTCGATATTTTCATGAAAATAATTTAATTTTCTAGCCAAAAAGCTAAAGCCCTCCCATGAAAATTAAATGATCTTTCACTTAATTCTATCAACCAAAATGAAGCAAAGATATACATATATGAATGGAAGATCCCTATTTTTCAATTAAACAAATTATTACTTCAAAGGCTGCAGATAAACGGAGTGATGTCATGCTGTACTCTCGTC
The DNA here is from genome assembly GCA_002080025.1 of Modiolus philippinarum. Taxonomy (NCBI): domain Eukaryota; kingdom Metazoa; phylum Mollusca; class Bivalvia; order Mytilida; family Modiolidae; genus Modiolus; species Modiolus philippinarum. The sequence goes on from MJUU01018904.1 coordinate 8,757, forward strand.
AAAACAGCTTCCGTTGAATGTTGAGCTATATAGGCTTGTTCGCGAATCCAATCAGTGACGTCACAAAATCAATTTTTTTGGTTGGCAAATTTGTATTTCAGGAATAACTTGCATTGTATAGCAATGGGACAGAATTTTATTTTTTAAATAACTTTTTACATACTAGTCCGATTTTGGATCTGTAAAATGCATAATAAACCTCGAGATTTTCATATTTTTTCTACCGATTTACTTTTTCTAAATTTCCTCTGTATAATTTGAAATGTGTATTTCAAATATTTGGAAATTGTAAAAAAAATTGAATACTTTACAAATACGTCAATTGGATCAAATAAATATAAACAAATATAGAAAATGTTTATATCATGTTAAACTGTAAAATGTCTTCAATTCAGATCAAAAGAAATTATAAGATTACCTTTAAAAACAAAACCATACGAGTTAATTGAAAATGAAATTTTTAGGACCCTAATTAATGGCCAGCCAAAAGGCTCCACAGGTAAAAATATCGAGGTTGTGATGTAACGGCGAATAAGCCTATACGCTAAGTAATGCATTAGCGTCAAGATGACTATCCAGTCTTTTAGCCACTACGTTTTATAGAATTTTTGAGAGGTACTAGTCTAGCGATAGTGAATTCGATTCAAATTATTTTAAGAAATGAAAATATTCAATTTGTTTGCTCCAATTCAAAGCAATCAGTATGAATATCAAACGTATATCAAACAGTAAAAAGTTACCATTTGACAAAATGTTTTAGCGTCGAATACTAGTATCAAACGTACTTGATCTAGGTGGAAAATTATGCGAGGTACGAATAATAAAGTTCAATAAAATGTTGAAGTGGGTCTCGATGGGGTATAAGCGGGAAGCGGGATTTGCCTTTTTTAGCAAGCAGCAAACGGGATAGTGCCAAAAAAGTGTACGTGAAAACGGGAAAGGATGTCGAGTGTGAAGCGGGAACCTCTGAAAATTTAGCCCGTGAAACGGGAAAAGCGGGTTCTTTAAGAGTCTTTGTAAAATATTTTCCCGCCAGGGAAACGGGAAAGTGGAGAAAAATTGACGGGATTTCGGGAAAGGGACCCCCATCGAGGCCCCCATTGAAGTATTTTTGCCTTGACCATATATATAATTCAAAATACATTGAAAAATGAATTGGTAGAGACGGTGTCATTGTGATTAACATAAGAAAACTCGCATGAAAGAAAACATTGTGAAACTTGCAAGGTTTGTATTTAGAAACCTTCATATATAAGATGATGATGCACTTATTAAAAGGTGGAAAAATCCCCCCTGTGCATCGTCTCATGGTGCCTGCTGCATTCTGTTCTGTATGTGAATGCGTTTTATTTTTTTTTAATTTATTTATTTATTTATTTATTTATTTTTATTTTATTTTATTTTATTTTTTTTTTTTTTTTTTTTTTTTTTTTTTTTNGCGGGAACCTCTGAAAATTTAGCCCGTGAAACGGGAAAAAGCGGGTTCTTTAAGAGTCTTTGTAAAATATTTTCCCGCCAGGGAAACGGGAAAGTGGAAAAAAATGACGGGATTTCGGGAAAGGGACCCCCATCGAGGCCCCGTTGAAGTATTTTTGCCTTGACCATATATATAATTCAAAATACATTGAAAAATGAATTGGTAGACACGGTGTCATTGTGATTAACATAAGAAAACTCGCATGAAAGAAAACATTGTGAAACTTGCTAGGTTTGTATTTAGAAACCTTCATATATAAGATGATGATGCACTTATTCCACTTGAAAAGTGGCCACATTTGAATGAAAGTAATGCGAATTTCATAAACGTATTCTCAATTAGTAGGAAATGAAAGGTTGACAATAAACAAGAAAAAAAATAATAGGTTCATGCGCTTGATTTTGAGATGCAAGCAATTTAAAATTTGGCCGGAAATGACCTTTTTAGTTTTTTTCATAGGCTTTGTATAGAAATTTATAAGTCTTAAAATAGACTGAAGGTTTAATGTCAATTTATTAAAAATTTGTCCAAATTTCCTTAAGAGAACATGCTTTTAGAATATAACATGAAAACCGGGTGTTCATGGGCTAAATATTTTACATGTTATGATTTCAAAAAAAAAAAAAAGAAAATGGACAGAGGAGGCTGAAATCAACGGTGGCAACTACCTTGAGGACATATACAAGGCATTCTAATCTTTATCTATGGGTTACAGAGCTTAAATCAGCATAAAACATCCCTGCAAAAACTTAACAAGGGCAATTAACGATTGTTTTTTTTCCATTAAAATTCTAAGAGGTGTTATATAATCCAAAGACAAAAGCAACATCGGAAATTCCCACAATGAAAGACATCACATTAGTACTACACAGAATAGAAAAATGAAGACGCATGTAAACAGATGTACACAACACGGGCCCAGTGAAAAACCAAGGATGAGATCCTGTGAACCGGTCCTGCTTCTTATTAGATATATGCCGTGTTCAACATATGAACTCCGGTATTAAAGTCAAAACCAGTAGAGGAAAACAATTTTGGCTGTAAAAAGAAAGATCTGTTATCATCTTGGAAACGGATATCCAATATTGGTGCACAAAATGGTGATATAGGAGAAATACATAACGTGAATGCAAACGTGACTTATACCAATGTTTCAAGAAAGTTATCTAGCAATCACTGAATTAAATCAAATTTAAATCTTTTTCAGATATATTAAAAGTGAATATATTGAAAAGCTGTATACTAAATGTATGTAATGTTTCTGTTATGTTTTAGATGACTTCGGAGATATAAGAAAAGAATTCGACAAGACTAATCGTTTGAGAACTTTGACTTTGACTGAAAAAAAAATTCATAGGAAAGATCATGAATCATTCAGAGAATAGCTTGAGCGTACAGTAACATTCATTTATTATATAAGGGAAGATAGAGATATATTGATACAACTTGTAGATCGTAAGAAAGACTTCGTTTAAAGTATATCCATATTAAATTGTACAAAGACTTATAGCTTTTTACATTGGTATCAGTATCTTTTGGAAAAAAATAGAAGTTTCGGTCCGAATTGTGATTCAAGATTCCTTTTTACTTAATCCTGGGATGTTCATTTCTTTTTTACTGTACACGACCTTACAATAGCAATCGTGTTGGGTTGTTACTGGACATTACCACAATAAAAGGCGATCCATTAAACGGGTTTATTCCACCATTAAAAAAAATATCCGTACAAAGTAAGGACCATTGCGGTCTACAATTTTCCGGTGAATTTCCACCTGCTTTGTCTTTTTGCCTCTTGGACTTTGGCTCTTTACAATTCTCCTTGGTAATTTTGTTATAACCCTCATGCCGAATATTATTCAGAAATTTCGTATTTTCAGTATAACCAGAGAATAAGACGAAGGATTTCTTACATAAGTGAAATGGCAATTGACAGAAAAATACTTAAATTGACATACCTTTCCAAAACAATACATTAGAATGTGTAGATGAAGGAAAAAAGTTTCTTCGGAAATTAAACATTTCATGTCATTTAGAGTCCTCTATTTTCTCCTTGATCCCTGACGCTCTGTCTCTGCATTGTCTTTGGTTTGTTTATTTTGTTTCTTTTAGTATTTTACTATTGTTGTTTTAGACAAACTAACGGAATGGATTCAAAATGAATGGAGAGTATCATTAATGAATTGCGAATTTGCTGAAAGTATCAGGGAAAAGTAGGACTTCATCCATTATGTAATCTAGGGGGGAACAAAGCTGCATACTGTCCAAAGCTTCATAAGCTGCATAACGTCCAATGAGCAGAATCAAAACTTACTCTAGAGCGGAAGCGAGTAAAGTGTGAACATAATTTGCTGAAAAGAAAGACAACTTGTTTGAAGAGCAATACGCAATCGAAGCAAATTTAGATACTAATTTCGTCACTTGCGGAAAAGAAACTACCGTTGTTGCGGCAGAACGGACATTAAGATAAGCGAATTATATAAGAATAAATGTGCTTTGCAGGAAATGAACAAAGCACCACTTGTTTAAAAAAAAAACAAATCAAAAACAGAAGTACATACTGATCACGTCGAACAATAGTGTAACCTTCCTAGAAATCGTAGATATTTTCGAGAATTACACACGATCGAGCTCCGTTTGTATTTATATACCACGATTGAAAACAATTATATTGTTGTCAAAGGGAAGAACAAAGAAAATAATTACCTTTTGAGAAAAAAATAATGCCCAACACATACCGGACATACGGCTATACAGCGAAACAAGCCGGTAACATCAGAATTTACTCGTTTTTATGTTTTACAGAACCTGCAACGATATGCCAGAATTATCCTCCCCCTTCATGGAAGACGAGTTTAAAGGATTTATTGACGATCGACGTAAGAGAACAAAAAATACTGATAAACTAAAGAGGGCCAGAGTCACAACAACAATGTATAAACACATCGAATGATAAGACTTTGTCTGGGTCGTATAAGGCAGAGATTGGACGAACGATTCAGAGCCCTGAACATTCATCAACATCGAAACGTTTCAAGAAAGTTATCTAGCAATCACTGAATTAAATCAAATTTAAATCTTTTTAAGATATATTAAAAGTGAATATATTGAAAAGCTGTATACCAAATGTATGTAATGTTTCTGTTATGTTTTAGATGACTTCGGAGATATAAGAAAAGAATTCGACAAGACTAATCGTTTGAGAACTTTGACTGAAAAAAAAATTCATAGGAAAGATCATGAATCATTCAGAGAATAGCTTGAGCGTACAGTAACATTCATTTATTATATAAGGGAAGATAGAGATATATTGATACAACTTGTAGATCGTAAGAAAGACTTCGTTTAAAGTATATCCATATTAAATTATACAAATACTTATAGCTTCTTACATAAAAGCAGATAATTGGTATCAGTACCTTTTGAAAAAAATAGAAGATTCGGTCCGAATTGTGATTCAAGATTCTTTTTTACTTAATACTGGGATGTTCATTTCTTTTTACTGCTCACGACCTTACAATAGCAATCGTGTTGGGTTGTTACTGGACACTACAGCAATAAAAGGGGACGTTTTGGCGATCCATAAAACGGGTTTATTCCACCATTTCTTTAAATATATCCGTACCAAGTAAGGACCATTGCGGTCTACAATTTTCCGGTGAATTTCCGTCTGCTTTGTCTTTTTGCCTCTTGGACTTTGTCTCTTTACAATTCTCTTTGGTAATTTTGTTATAACTCTCATGCCGAATATCATTAAGAAATTTCGTATTTTCAGTATAACCAGAAAATAAGTGAAAGGATTTCTTAGATAAGTGAAATGGCAATTGACAGAAAAATACTTAAATCGACATATCTTTCCAAAACAATACATTACAATATAGAATGTGTAGATGAAGGAAAAAAGTTTCTTCGGAAATTAAACATTTCATGTCATTGAGAGTCTTCTATTTTCTCCTTGATCCCTGACGCTCTGTCTCTGCATTGTCTTTGGTTTGTTTATTTTGTTTCTTTCAGTATTCTACTATTGTTGTTTTAGACAAACTAACGAAATGGATTCAAAATGAATGGAGAGAATCATTAATGAATTGCGAATTTGCTGAAAATATCTTGGAGAAGTAGGACTTCATCCATTATGTAATCTAGGGGGAACAAAGCTGTATACTGTCCAAAGCTTCATAAGCTGCATAACGTCCAATGAGCAGAATCAAAACTTAATCTAGAGCGGAAGCGAGTAAAGTGTGAACAAAATTTGCTGAAAAGAAAGACAACTTGTTTGAAGAGCAATACGCAATCGAAGCGAATTTAGATACTAATTTCGTCACTTGCAGAAAAGAAACTACCGTTGTTGCGGCAGAACGGACGTTAAGCGAATTATATAAGAATAAATGTGCATTGCAGGAAATGAACAAAGCACCACTTGTTTAAAAAAAACAAATCAAAAACAGAAGTACATACTGATCACGTCGAACAATAGTGTAACCTTCCTAGAAATCGTAGATATATTCGAGAATTACACACGATCGAGCTCCGTTTGTATTTATATACCACAATTGAAAACAATAACATTGTTGTCAAAGGGAAGAACAAAGAAAATAATTACCTTTTGAGAAAATATAATGCCCAACATATGCCGGACATACGGCTATACAGCGAAACAAGCCGGTAACATCAGAATTTACTCGTTTTTATTTTTTACAGAACCTGCAACGATATGCCAGAATTATCCTCCCCCTTCCTGGAAGACGAGTTTCAAGGATTTATTGACGATCTACGTAAGAGAACAAAAAATATTGATAAACTAAAGAGGGCCAAAGTCACAACAATAATGTATAAACACATCGAATGATAAGACTAACAAAACTTAACTTTCTCTGGGTCATATAAGGCAGAGATTGGACGAACGATTCAGAGCCCTGAACATTCATCAACATCGAAATTCGCCAGTTTGTTATTTTACTAAATTTAGCTTTCTGTTGGAGATCTTGAAGTGTGAAGACTGTGGGCTGTAATACATGAAAGTTGTAAACGATGTTACACAATATATTTTGCTACAGCAAGATTCTGAATGTTTTTGGTTTTTGTTGTATAGAGAAGAGAAATTTGAAGCCAACCCTCGCGAATACTAGACTTCAAATAGCTTCCAACACACGATGCCTTTTATACCTTTAAAGAACAGTACGATTTTAGCTGGATAGCACTTTTGAAGTCAGTATTGGAATTCATTGAGATAAATTACCAGAACTTCTTTATCCAGGTTTAGCTGCCCATGTAGTTCATGTTTGCATAGCTAAATTGGATTACCAGACAAGAAAAGTTACAATTTTTATCAGCAGTTCAAAGTCAACTTTGATGGAAAACCATTAAACAGGACGACTTGGCTCGATAACCCTACCAATACCAGGAGATTATAAGAAGAAGGCCACTACAAACAAATGTCCTATACCTGGTGCGTATCATGCAGGAGATGCCTTCAGACACATATTACATAGGAAGAGTAAGAACCAATACAGAAGTGACTGTTGGAGTAAGGCTCACTGTTATGGCAGATTTCCGGGATGAATAACGTATTTAATTTGCAATTTTAATTCTATTGTATACCAATTAGCACTGCCTGAAGAGGTTACCTTGATACTCCAGTGATAACAATAGAAGTTTGATAGGAGTTTTATAGGTGTAACTAGAGGAATATTGGTATGTTCATTAAAGAATTGCAAATAAAATACGTTGATCATACGGGAAATCCGCCATAAACTTAAAAGTCCACCAGGCTTCAAAAGTAAAAAGTTCTAATGCCACTACAGTAGGCAGGCTCTCTTCTAACATTTCGAATTTGAGCTTTATGCATAATATTTTTTTTTATCTGTTAAGAGCATCGAAATATTTTTTTTAGGAATAGATATTCCCGTTTTCTAAGCATTTAGATAATAGTAAAGTCAATGATGCATTATCGAGCTCCTACATGGACTTGTTCAAACCGACTCAAATATTCAAAAGACCAGAGTGCTAAGTACTAGTATATGGATACTTTGAACGCGCAGACAAAGAGGTGTTAACCGGGAAAGACAACAATCGCGAGTGCAGAATATTACTCGATCACGTTCTATTTAGATAGAGAAAAATATGCGATCATTTCAGTTACTATTACATTTCCACTTCAAACTACTATTCAGAGGAGACACGAGGTGAGCATTTGAAAAAAAAACAAACAAAAAACATAGAAAAACAAAAAGAAAAACAGAAAAAAAAACAATAATAAAAAAAAACAATAAAAAAAAACAACAAAAAAAAAACGTTAGTTCAGGCAGAATTCCAAAAATCATGGAAGGAAAATCGGAAATGTTGATTAAAAAGCATGAAAGTCGATCCACATTATGTATTGGATTGGGAAATTAACGTGTAACACCATCATCATAAAAGCAATCAGCAAATAGGTGGGTGACATCAGGGGCGGCATGTGGAAGTGTACAGGGATGGTGAAGGCTTTTGGCTGTTCGGAAAGAAACAAATAACCAAAGATTTGAAAGGTAATGGAAATAGAGCATACAACGAAGATCCCATTTTTTTAGAAGAGTGACATACAGTTTCTTACATTTCAGACATAAGAAACTCCATTTAATAAATCTGGGTATGATGGTACATGTATTATGTTATATAGGTAATTTGTATAACGGGAAGTCATATTTTCCATATTACTTACTGACCGAATAAGAAAAACTATTGACAAAAATACTTTCACTCCACTTTGGACAATGTCTATCAGGAGCTACAGTTATCAATAAATGTCATCCTTTCTTGATTCATTTCTAAATTACCAAATGGGGGTAATAACAAAATTACCGAAAAGAGTTGTCAAGAGCCGAAGTCCATTAGACAAAAAAGACAAATCAGGTTGAAAGCACTGGCAAAATTGTCGACCGCAATGGTCATGACTTGGTACAGGCATTTCAAAAGAAACGGTTGGTTACACAGGTTTTATGGCTAACCAAACCTCCTCTTCCATTGCGATAGTGTCCGGTAGCAACTCAACAGCTATTGCCATTGATAATGAAAATTGACAGAACGAAAGAAATTTTTATTTCTGCTACTTTTTATAGTGCTTATGACGATCGCAGATGTATCAATTGGAAGTATTCGAATTTACTTCAATGAAAAGAAAGACAACTCTTTTCATCTTCACTATATTTTAAATATAGGGAATTTGATTTTGATGTATCAAGCAAGCCCGTTAGGTCAAGTTTGACTATAGTAAAAGAAAGTGACCCATACCAGAGCTACGTTTGTATATACCAAGATATAGGAAGAGACCCCCCGGTTAATGACATTATTAGGCAATGTAGATCAAGGGAAATTCATATGAAATCCCAGTTCTTATCAAATCATATCTGGTTGATATTTATTTCGCCCAAGATCAAATATAATGAAGAAGGGAAAAATGACAATACAAACATGTACTAAGGAGTATCTCCCTCATGAAAAGCTCTGTTTTTAGCCGATTTTGGCTTTACATTTAGATCATATTGGTTATTTTTTTCTCTATCTGTTTTTCAACATATTGGGAGATTATGGTCCCAAACGTTCAGATTTTATCTGCACTGAAGAGACATTAGTTGTCGAAATGTGTATATGCAGAATCTAAATTCACTGTTACTTCGGTATTTAGTTATATATATTACTGTTGATTATCTAAAAAAAAATATATCGCGTAGTCCAAAATATACCATGTAGAAGGCATTGTTTATTGAGGATAAAAACAAAATTGCCGTACAACATTGTGAAGGGCCGAAATCCAAAGGGTAAAAGACTTAGTTTAATGTATATAATTTTTCTCCATTGATATCAATTTTATTTTCACAGGAAATTTTCCATATGATATTGGCTTTTAAAAAGAGAGTGGTCACATTGTTCATTTTTAAAATGATTTGAATTGAAACTTAAATTGAAATTTATATTGAAATGAATATTCAAACCCAATTCTTTCTGTTTTACTCATAAGGCTAAGCTTTTAACATACCCCGATACTAAAAGGTAGAAAACAGAAAATATAAAGTTCATGTTAAACTATAGATATATCTTACTGTTTATTTTCCAGTGTTTTGGATAGCTGCACCCAGATCACCTAACCAATACGTGATTTTTTTTGCTGATTTGTGTGTCAGTTGACAGGTTGTTGGTGATGCTGTTTTTTGCATCCATTGAAAGAAAGGGATTAATTTACAACAATATTTTCTACTACAGCCTGCATTTTTTTCATTCTTGTGTAAATACATTTTCTCATGTTTTTGCTGCATAACACATAACGCTAGTGACGATGCATTTGATATAAGCTAAATAATGGTATGGCCGTTTATAGAATATATATTGTAATTTTTTATTCATCTATTTGGTATCCCAACAAATCTCAAAAACCCTGGTGTAAGTTGTTAGATTTCAAGCGTCCATGACTCAACACATTTTGTCCAAAACAATGGCAGTAGTATACCGGAGGACCTTCTAAACATTTATTTTAATTTGCTAGAATATTTTCAGGGAAGATGATGAAAACAATGGTTTTCTCATACTGGGCTCTGCACTGGAGGCCATTTTTTGCTGGATCAAAATGAAATATTAAGCAATCTTTGTAAAGTACATTCCGTACATTATTCCTCTTTAGTTTCATTGAAACTACAGTGGTTTCCGAAGAGAAGATGAAAATGTAATTTTCCCATAGGGTCCAATGATAAACTATGTTCCATGATGGCGGCCATGTTTTCTATCCGATTATTACAAAATGAGCAATCTTTGTTAAGGACCTTTAGTACATCATTCCTGTAAAGTATGGTTGAATTTGCTTCAGCAGTTTCAGAGGAGATTTTCCCATAGGGTCCAATGTAAAACGTAAGTTCCGCACTGGGCGCTGGTGGTCATGTTTTTTTGTCGTATCGGAATGAAATGAGCAATCTTTGTAAAGGACCTCCAAAACATCATTCCTGTAAAATTTGGTTGAATTTGCTTCAGTGGTTTCAGAGAAGAAGATGAAAATGTGATTTTCCTATTCCGTCTAATGTTAAACTATGTTTCTCTCTGTATACAGCACCCGTCACACTGTCAGTCGGTCAATCCAGAGTAAAGTCAGAATCGGTGGAAGACGTAATCTACCTTAAAAAGTCGGTTTGATTTGTGACACCGATAACTCATATCTATCTATGATGTCGTGGTGACGGCCATGGGCTTTCTGAAGAGACGAAAGTAATAACGGCTGAACATAGGCAAGTAATAAAATTCTCTTGGATGTCAGAGATTTGTCTTTCATGCACTCATTCTGTAAGTCTAACCAATGGGTGAAATGACAAAATTACCGAACAGAGTTGTCAAGAGCCGAAGTCCAACAGACAAAGCAGTTGGAAATCAGCGGCAAAATTGTCGACCGCAATGGTCCTGACTTTGTACAGGCATTTCAAAAGTAATGGTGGGTTTAACCGGATCTATGGCCAGCCAAACATCCCCTTCCTATTCAAATTTTGACGAAAAGGTTATAGAACGATATAAGTGATAAATTGAAGATAAATATTTTATAGATTTTATAGCAACACATGGATTTATAACAACACATGGCATCATTTAACCATTAAAAACCATCTGTTTAGTAACATATGTAACTTTTGATTACCATGTATGAAAATTACAAAAATTATTAACCACTGATAAGCATGTAAAAGGGTACGATTTTGTTTTTTCAGCTGTTTTTTTTTACTTCTTTCTATGCTAGCATTTAGTTTGATTAGTGTCAAAACCTCAAGTGTATTTGATGCAAAAATAACTACAATGGGAACAATGTGATAAAAAGCATAAAACTATAACCAGTCCGCAACCGATACTGGCATATGAGGTATCCAGTTTAAAAGGGTTGATACAGTCGGATTGCTTCACTCATTTAAAGCTCGAAGGTCTTCTTATACATATGATTGCAGCACCAGAAATGGGGAACTGACTTGATGCGCATGGCGAAGCACAATAGTGGGTCTTCTTGATAGTCTCTGTTTTCCCACATAACTTTCATTCTAGTTTACTTGTTCCTGTTATAATCAATGTCTACTGCTCCTCTTATATCCCTGACTTCCTCAAAATTATTATGCCTCTTGGTCACAATTAAATCCTGTGAATGTCAGGCTCTCCTGTTTAAACATGCTGCCGATAAAACACATCTTCTTCTGTAAACGATTGCTAAGTTGGCGTAGAACATCAATCAATCAATCAATTAATCATCCAATAATCCGTAACAACGGCCATAAGACGAAGAAGTCATGCACACACGTCTTTACGTGGTAAATAATCAACAAAACTTTTCTTTAACAAGTATGGACACAGAATCCTGTTGTAGAAACGTTGTCGCTGTAACTTAAGTTTTTACTGTGTTTTAACATTGGTTTAATGTTTAATAGTCCGTTCAAACGTAATTTAAAAAGGCAATGAATAGAAACTTTTAGTATAATTCATCTTGTTAATGAAAAAAAAAAAAAAAATAGGAGGGAAAACTGGTAGGAGACTGCATTCCTGGAGGTCAGGAAATATCCCTCAAAGTAATTTGCTTTTCCTCATCTCATGCAGTGCAGGAATTTATGTTGGATTTTGGGCCCAATTGTCACCTATGCCCTTAATTGGAATTCCGTAGGCTACCTTTTATTTTCTTTCATTACAACTTGTGAGTTTTCTCGTCGACTTTTGTGGGAACAAACTGAGCCGTATTGCATACGGCTAATCTTTAATTTATTTATTATCATTATTATTTTTTAATTTGATATCTCATTTCTGGCTTTTGGTTCCCATGATTTTGTTAATTATTGTACCAAAATACAATAAATACCGAAGTTGCATAATGAACTCTAAATTTCGTTATGCTGTACACGTGTTTCAAGAAGTAACCTCTCATCAGCAGGATTAGAATCAAACAATATGGAAAGCCATAATCCAAAAGTATTAAAGGGAAAAGTACTTTTCTCTAATTCTTGTTCGAAATTTATTAAACAACATGTGTGGAAGTTGATCTCACTTGCTGATAATCAATCATGTAAATGTCTCATGTCAGTTTCTAGAAATAGTGCAACCGGATGTTGATGAAATTAACACCTGCATCATTGTATAACACAATGTATTTTTTGCATTTTTATGACTAAAATAACTCAATTTATTGATAATATGACATTTTTATTAAAAATATTATATTCAACACCCCTTTCAATGAATGGCGCAATGATACACATAGTAATGATGATAGCAACAAAATGGCGGAATAATTGAGACTGGAGAATACGGAGATCACTTTACTTCAAATATATTGAGTAGAAATTAGAGAAACAATCTCTAACATTGTTTTCCGGTTTATTACGATAATTTCGATCTCACACCTCGATAGTTAAATTTTAACATTTTAAAGTTCTCGGGTAAACCTCGAACTTTAAAATGTGAAAATTTAACTATCTCGATGTGAGAAATAAACGTAATAAACTGGAAACAATGTTAGAGACTATAGTTATCCATTTTTACATTTATTACGAAAAAAGGAATAGGAGGCCAAATCCAGTACCAAGGACATCATCCGAGTGTCATACACGGAACGAAACCTCAGTATTTTAAGGGGTTTAGAATTTTGATGTACTGTAAATTCCTGTTCAATGCAAGGTAATTTTTTTTAAGTCAGACAAGTCTGACTCTTTGGCTTGTGAATTCCCTCGGGGACCTCTGGCCCACCAGCAGTGGTACTTGCCCAATGGTTTCAAAATACAATAAATACAGAAGTTGCATAATGAACTGTAAATTAGTGTTCAGCGCTTTTCTGAAGTCAACCGCATTGCTATCTTTTATAAGAATAAAGTTAAAGCTCCGACTGAGCCGAAATTCGAAAGCCCTGAAAATATGCACATCTAAAAAAAACGTTGTCATCCTTAGAACTGCTGCATTTCAATCATTGCGAACAGTAAGTAAAATGAATTAGAATAAGAAAATCCATAATTACGTGAAAATTATTGAAAGGGGTAATTTTCGTGTGGGTGTCCAGATAAATTTGTCTTACAGATGTGGTAGGGGGCGACCGTTTGATCCGGTACAGGAAGGGAGGCTTGCATTTTCAAAAAAAGTATTCTAGCTCGAGTAAGAGTGTTGACTGTACCTTCCTGAAAATAGATAAATATTCTGGCTTCCAGTTTCTATCTACAATATGGTAATACCAAAATGCAAAATGTTGCCCTTTCTACAGAAGTGTATAAAAATAAATTTTCTGATCTGCAAATTTTTGGAAATAAATATTCTTGCTCGACATAATTTGCCCCCCCCCCCCCATCAGAATGAAATGGTCTTCCTCAAATAAAAATGATTAATTTACCACACTGGTCAAGTCGTAATTGACATTTCGGTACAATCTTATAGATCGAAAACGAAGGTAAGTTTGATTTATTCAATGTTTACCTATAAAGCCTAATTCAGTCAATATTGCTTATGACCTTTTGTAGATTAATGACTATACTTTATGCAGACAAAAGCACATCCTTGTTACTGTCTTCCAAAAAAAAAATTTACCACTCTCCAAAAATAGATATTTTCTAATTTTTTTGGCTATATGTCGTGACATTTGTTACGGCACATATTGTCGCCCCTGCACATATTGTCGCCGGCGACAATATGTGCAGACGTATCGGCACATATTGTCGCCCTGCACATATTGTCACCTACACATATTGTCGCCGGCGACAATATGTGCAGTACATTTTCGGCACATATTGTCGCCAGTTTTAGAAGAACTTGTACTTGATAATACATTTCAACAATGTTGAAGTAGCAAGTGTACTTCACTCATGCTGAGTCTTTAGGAATAAAATAGTTTCTGTTGTCATGGAAACTGAGATTGGAAGAGAAATTTTAAAATGTTAGTAGTTGAAACATAGAATCTCATGCATGCTACGTGCATGTATGTGAAAAACTGGAAGAACAAACAAAAATATTGAATGGCATCAAATGAAGCTACTTAGAGTTTAAAGAAATTAAGCTATTTTTCTCGCCAAATCTGTAAGTTTCGCGAATTAAGAATGTCACAGAAAAAAGTGGAACACTAAGGGAATGTGGGGACGCTTAGAAAAACTTAAATCTATGTCCTATCTCGAATTACCTTTACTCCTAATTCCTTACCCAAGCCTGTATGTTTTTTTTTTACCAATGTTGTTTTTTATTTAGCTTTTTGTTTGTACTGAATCATTTAACCCGCTACCCATAAATTTCTACGCTTTCTTTCAAATTCTATAGCATCGTTGTCACTCTTTATCTTTGTATGTTTAATTGTTCCTAATTGATCATTCCACAAAACAGTTGTTTTAAAGTTTCAGTTCTTAAAATTAAGCTCGAATCTCATTCACGGCAAATCAAGGTTTTAGGTTTTCCCGATAACCATCTTTGGTGCTTAAATCTTCATCTCGATGTATTCTAATTATGATATTGTTATTCTGAGAAATCAACCTCTATAAGCTCAGGGCGAACTGTTGCAATCAAATTGCGTCCACCGTAAGTTTTTTTATTCGTGGATCTAAATATATAACTCAAACTTGCGCCTTTCTCTAATTCAAATTAATTGCAATGGGGTATGCATACACAGATTAAAAAATGGTAGAAGTTCTTATAATATGCTAAACAAGTTGGGTTAATTTGGTGACAAAATTTATTCCAATTGCTGCCAGCTGGAAACTAAATTTAGTATTGAACTGTATTGAAAATGTATACAAAGATCCT
>MJUU01018906.1:0-12249 GCA_002080025.1 Modiolus philippinarum
AAAATCATCTAAATATAACGCCAAAATTAGCTAAGGAGAGAGCTTTGCGAGAGGGAGATACTCCTTAGAATTTACGAAAAATTATATATTGCAAGGTTCCAAATAGAATCGGCTTCCGGGTCAGCACCGAAGTACTGACTACTGGGCAGGATTTCTGTAGTCTCAAATCCACGTCTTTGATTGGTTGCAGTTAACCTTCACTGCAGCCAATTAATTAACTCACATTCAGATTTTGAGTATATATCAAAACAATAAAACTTAAAATATGGCGTTTAGTGATTTTTCTATTTTGCAAAATTTCCATGATTTAATTATCTTTCTTTACTTTTGAAGGGTTATTTCCTTGAAGTAAAATATATTGTGAATTGTTGTATTATTAGATGCAATAAATAATCATTTATTATTACAATAAATCATACTGAAACTCTTACTTCAAAGGGAGATAATTTGAAACTGATGTTTCACAAATTGTGGCTCAATCCGCCAAGGGTGAAGAGGAGAGAAGCTGATCGCAACCCTTGGCTAGCAAAGATGCCCTATTACTGTAATAGACAAAAAAAGAAGAAAAAAAACAACTAAATGTACAAAGTTGAACAAAGCATAAAATGAAATTAGTCCATATCACTTCAGCAAAGGTGAAAACCATATCTGAGTTTCAAATAAACACATACTTTGAATCTTTATGAGAAAACAACATATGAAAGCAATGCAAAAATTCAAGAATAGCTGCCCATGGTCAATGCGTTCAAAACTCTGCAACGTCTCTGGACAAAAATTGAGTACCATGATGATATAATAGGATAGAATAAAGTACAAGTTCAATAATAGATAAATTTGACATTTTTTTAAATCAAAACTGGCCTAAAGGGGAGGTTCACATCACCAATGTGTTCAAACAACAGTAAAAACTTTCAAAGGTATTTAGTCAGAAATGTTAATCTTTCAGATTACACAAACCAGGCACTGTAATGTTAAAATATGCTGAAAAATGACTAATTTAAACAATGCATAAAGTTGACATTTTTTTATTAAATCTGCCCAAAAAGACAGGTGCAGATCTTCAATGTGTCAAGAACAACTGTGTAAAGTTTCAAAAGCACCAGATATTAGGAGTCAGAGTTTCAGATTACACAAACTCACTACTGTAATGTTAAAATTCAATGAATTTTATGAAAAAATGACTAAGTTCAACAATGCATAAATTCGACAATTTTATCAAAATCTCACCAAAAGGGAAGGTGCACATCTTCAATGTGTTCAGAACAACTGCAAAGTTTCAAAAGCGTCAGGTATAAGGTGTCTGAGTTTCAGATTACACAAACTCAGAACCGTAATATTAAAATTTGATGAAAAAATGACTAAGTTCAACAATAGATAAATTCGACAATTTTTATCCAAATCTCACCAAAAGGGCAGGTGCTTATCTTCAATGTGTCCAGAACGACTGTGCAAAGTTTCAAAAGTATCGGGTTAAAGGTGTCGGAGTTTCAGATTACACAAACTTGGTACCCCCAAAGCGTGACGGACGGACGGACGCACGGAGTCGAGCGGCTCCTAGACCTGCGGTCACCGTTGGTGACGCAGGTATAAAATATAATTAAGTGAGAAAAGAAAGTAAAGGGGGTAGCTACAACAGGGACAACAAGTTTTGATTGCCACTGGAAAATTCGAGAAATGGGTAGGGGCAAGACATTAAGTCTTTTGTACGTCTCCAAGTGACCCCGCTCTTATTCTATAGACGGAGCCCCTGAGAAAAAAAAACGATTCAGGTGCCGGGAAATAATGGAATCAACGAACAGATTGATAAACTTGACTGGATCGTACACAGGACACTTGAAACTTTTGAAAATCAATACGCAGTTCAGGTCTTCAAAACTGCCATGTAGATAGATGTTGATATGCTGAACATTTTTGCAATATATGCTTATATACGAATATCCGGCTATCCCGATTTCCTATCGTTGTCTATGTCTGTCATTTTATTGTTTTTCTTGTGCAGTTATATTTTCTTCATCAATTTAACCTCTATCTGTTATAGTTTTGTTTATAAAAAAATTAAAATTACCAAAATTTTGAAAATTTACTGAAAAAGGCCATAACTCTAAAATGGGTCATCAAATTTTCGTCATATTGCAGGCTGGATAGATTGACCTATTCTGTAACGGTAAGAGCTACTTGCAAAAAACTGCAATCTACTCCCATACTTTATTTCAGCAACGGTGGCAGTGTTGTTTTCCCTTGGACATAGAAAATAACAAATTTGAAATTATATACCCTACTGATGATTCACTTGAAGTTTGGTTCCATTTGGTACAGTGCTTTCAGAGGATTTTTTTTAAAGTGAGTCAATGACGGACAAACGGACGGAATGACGACGGACGCCAAGTGATGGCAAAATTCACCCTGGTTAGCCTATGTACTGGCCTGGAAAACCCCTTTTAGAATGACAGGACATTTAACATTGGTGATGTGCATGTTACACCGCCCGTGTATAAACAATTTTCAGTATTACGATACGACACACAGGAACTACCTTTGTTCATAGGACATGTTTGTTACATGACGGTTCCCATTTTAAGAATACAACTTTTTTTTCTCAGTTCAAAACAAAATTCGCTGATATTATTTGACTAGACGTTTCATTGGTTCCAATCAAGAGGGCTCACTCTGAAAAGCAATTGTGAAATTTTTCCCGCATTCTGCACATGTATCATGGCCTCGGCACTAAAACAGAACATGCCTGAAAAACTTTGGATTGAAATGGTCATTTCAAAACGGAATCGTTTTGGAAATTGGAGGTATAATAATTGTGAAATATGGTGCATCTACACCAGTAATTCGCTTGTATTTGATGAACGTTGCCAAAAAGTTAAGAGGTTGTGTGAAACCACAGCACCTAGTTTGTCGAACACTAGAAAGTCACTAAAGCCAACACTCAAAGAAAAGGTAGTTGAACCCTCACGGATAGAAAAAATTTAACAAC
Organism: Modiolus philippinarum; assembly: GCA_002080025.1. NCBI lineage: Eukaryota > Metazoa > Mollusca > Bivalvia > Mytilida > Modiolidae > Modiolus > Modiolus philippinarum. Next base: position 2,984 of record MJUU01018906.1, read on the forward strand.
AGTTAACAAATAAAAGCGAATCCTATAACCATGGTCTAAAAGTCACCGTTGATTGGGAGCCGCAATCACTTCTGAACTTTATCTTAAAGACCAATGAATACCGAAGGAACAAAGCACAAGATTACACAAATCAAAGTCCAGAGACAAGGCAAAAGCAAGAACACCAAAAGACGGAAGACCAACGACACCACACGCCCACAAAACACACGAACATTACATATGCAACAAAAAAACTAAAGCACTAACAGTGAGTGTGAACTCTCAATAAACAAGAGTGACATCTGGTGCTCCGGAAGGGTAAGCATGTCCTGCTCTGTGCACAGCACCCGTCACACTGTCAGTGGGTCAATCCAGGGTAAAGTCAAAACCGGTAATGTCAAATCCGGGAACACGCGAATCTAGCTGAAAATGTCAGTTTTTATTTGTGACAGACATTTCATATCTAGCTATGATGTCGTGGTGATGGCCATAGAATTTGTGAAGGGACGAAAGTAACAAAGGCTGAACATATCCCTAACTCAGCAGTTTTTGTGACAGTGCTTTTGCTCTTTCCACATAGTCACTGTATGTACTGCACGCTCTACAGTAACGAATTAATTGTGAAATATATACTCCATATGCTGGGGATGCAGGTATATTGCTGCAGAGAAAGGGAAAGTTCACAACTGGAAAGTCAAAATCATCACGTTTGTCATATAATCTAGATTTCAGACGTCCATGTTCGTCATTGTATAACAAAAGGTCAAGGTATGATGCAGAATCGGGTGTATCGGTTGTCTTTTTAATTTCAAGTTCATTGGGGTAGGTACGATGTAAATATTCTTTAAATCTTGGGTTATTAAGAGAAAGTACATCGTCTATATATCTGAAGCTGAAATTAAAGGTCTTGGCTAGTTGTTTTTGTTTCTGTTGTATCAGCCCCTGTAAAAACTTTGCTTCTTACGAAAAAAGGAAAAGGTCAGCTAAAAGTGGCGCACAATTTGTTCCCATAGGAATCCCTATTGTCTGTTGAAAAACACGACCTCCACATTCAACAAAAAATTTGTCGATCATAAATTCAAGCATCTTTATCACGTCATTTTCACTGTATTTCTTGTTGGACTCAGTGTGGTTCTTTACAAAATATGTTTTATATTTTCCTATTACCAGATAGGACTACCTGCGTTCTCCTTTTTTGGTACAGAAACATTGATGTATCAGATCGGAAATACTGTTTTAAGTTTATTATGGGGAAGAGTTGTATAAAGGGTAGAAAAATCAAAAGTTTGAATGCTACTGCAGTATACGAGACTGTGTGAGGAGAGCTGTTCAAGGAGATCTTTGGAATTTTTAAGAATCTACATCTGATTCACGCCGCTCGTGGAATAGGCTTTTTCGCAGTAGCTTTTTAGACCATCTCTAACTGCAGTCAGTAAAGTGGTAAGGAGTTTGGATGGTGGTGCATTTGGCAGATCCTGCAATGAATCTCTGTTTGTAGGGATTCTTATGAAGCTTAGGCATCCAGTAAATAAAAGGGAGATAACTGTTATATTCATCAACTTTGATACCGAATGATGCTAACACAGAAGTGTGATTTGTGATTATCTCGTCCCTTGATAATGTAGTTGGGAAATAAGTAGGATTGCCAGATGAAGTGTCAATACCCATCTCCTTAACAAGACAGTCTAAATAGTGTTTCTTGCATACAAACACAATATTGTTAGAAGCTTTGTCTGCAGGTACTATGACGTATTTTTCCTGGAGGTTTGTCAATGATTTAGCAACACGAGGATCATCAAATATGCTGGGCGTTCTAGTTTTCATAGATGTTTTCAAGCGCCGGATACGATTAATGATTAATGACTTTATCGACCTGATCCAGTCTGACAATGTCTCCACATCTTTTTCTTTCTTCGCCCACATTCTGGCATAGTCTTCAACTGCATCCATCATAATTTTGAAGTTATACTTCCAGTTGATGTGCTGGGGTTCACGGAATTTTGGACCTTTTGAAAAAATATCTAGTAATTTTTGGTTTCCAACGATATCTAGGTCACCCGTTATCACGTGTCCAGCAGGACTATAGTTGAATGGGGAAGAGGAGCAGGTGCAATCAGGCGGTCTGGCTTTTAAGTCATCAATCTGGAAATCACGCAATACCCGTTTGTGATTGAAAATAGTGGTTGCAATAGATTTAGTGTAGGAATAAGAGATAAGTGGAACAGATTGGTCTTTGAAGTAAGGAGGAATGTCAGATTTCACTGTTTTGTTGTGCAGAATGTTGGAGAGATTAATGACATCTAGGCCTTTGTTAGGAAACTGAATTTTAAGAAATGATCGGTTTTCAGGTTTATTTGCAGAAGTTGTAACAGGTTTGAACAGTCTGTGATCGGCGATGTCCATACCGATAGCTGTTAATTTATATTCCAGAGAATGCCAGTCAGTCACAGTTGAATCTAAACATACTTTGTAAAACTAATGAAGTTTCGAAACTGGCAAGGAATATAATTGAAATGTCATGTAGATGTCGGGCGGTATAATGCTGTAGTACAATTACCCTCAGCTCTGTGGGACCCTTCTTGATCCAGTATTGGAAGACCCTGGAGACGGAAGTGTGTCGACGCATGCCCAGCTGCAGTCTCTTACCTGTTGTACGCTATATTGTGTAGGACATAAGACGATCAAGCGGAAAGGTTATTGACCTGACAGCTATCTCACAAGTTATATCGGTAAGACATTAATATAGTTCTGTAGCCATAAGTCTCTGACGCCTTCCTGTTATATTTATACGTCACTTCCACCCTCGGTCTCACATCAACTGGTAGTGCGGGTGTTGAACTGTCGGATAAACTTGGCGAGTCGGAGCTGACACACGTGGTGAATTCCCGCGAAAAAGACTCAGAGCGGCTACAGGGAATATCTGGAGAAAAAAGTAACTCCAGGGATATAATCTGGTTATAATTATTTGGAGGAAAGAGAAACTCCAAAGGAGTAAACACTCTAGTAATCACATTGGGCTAATTTACCGAGGTCAGTTGGTAAATTAAGTGTATTTCAACTGACAGTTTAGTGTTTTATTGTCTGTCAGTAGGTAAATACTGGAAACATGTACTCTGCCAGTAAAATCGGCAGTAAAGTGAAAATAAACACCTGCGGTGAAGCAGAGTTGTTAAAAATTCCTGGTGTAGGGGTTAAAACACAACAAAAAATAATGGCAATGCGTACACTTGGTTTTACAATCACACCAGAAACATTGTCACTCATTCCTTACATAAAGAAGACACCCGAGATGCTAAATAGCATTGATTTTGAAGAGAAGGGTGCATCTTCGAAAGGAAGTAACCAAACACTAGTTGATCTTGATCCGTTTGCAGGTTATGCACATGGTGTCTTCAAAAAGGGCCCGGAACAGGCAAATCTGGTGACATTGCCTACACCAGTGAGTGTACATGAGACAAACATTATCAAAACTGAGCCCGGCATGACATTTAAACAAGAAATGGGCCAGGTAGAGACAAACACAGCAGATATGATGTGGTTTGACCAGTACGTGGTAGGTACTAAAGGTAATGAGTCAAAAGGTCAAGATGCTATCTCAGTACCCAGTACACAAGTAATGGTACTCGCTCCTCCAGTCGGGGGAGGACCCATTGCTTCGGTTCCTCCAGCTGGAGGTACCCAGGTAAATACTGAAGTCGCACCTCAGGTAACAAGCTCAGGTATGATTAAATCAGATTCAGTGCATGTTACAGGTAGCTTAGTACCTCCATATGTCAGTACCACGAGTAATGTCAATCCGTTGATCCCTACGCATCAACAAAATATCTTTCAACAAGATAAACGAACCCACAATACGCTAACCACCAACAAGGTTCAACAAATATTCAACATCATATCGATAGTAATCAACAGGATGTTTACCATCAACAAGATTTCAACAATCCTCAACAAGCTGTCAACAACATTCAACAAGGTGACCCGAACCATCAACAACAAACCAACACCGTACAACAACATCACATGTATAAACATGGTGTCAACATGACTATACCACCCGTCAACACCTTTCAATAAGGCGTCAACACCTTTCAACAAGGCATGGTTATGCCTCAACAACCAACTAGTCACCTTCAACAAGGCGTCAACACCTACCAACAAGGACTCGTTATGCCTCAACTACTACCTAGTCAACTACAACAAGGCGTTTACATCAGTCAACAAGATGTCAACAAGTATGAACAGGGAATCAACATGGGTCAATATGTCAACCACACTCAACAAGGACAAATGAACTCAACCGTTAACCCGAAAGTGGTTCAACAACCTTACAACAGTACTCAACAATTGGATTTCCACAGTCAACAAGCTTGAAACAACGGCAATACCGTCAACAGTCAACCTCAGGGACAAGTCAATCATCCGAATCAACAAAATCAACAGCCTAAGCCACATCAACAACTAGACTATGGATATGAAACAGAAAACGCAAGCCATAAATCATGGAGACCAATGAATTATGATTCTGATCAGTCACAATTCTCCGAATCAGAAAACAGAAGTGTAAAATTTGAGAGGAGGTCTGGTCCCCCTCAGCAACAAAGGGGAAGGGAGACTACCAGACGTTATCATGTCATGAGTGACAATGAGATTGAAGGCTCAAACCAGCATAATGCTCGTCGGCAGACTAGACGACAGAGGGATGACTCAAAGTTCATTAGATCAGTACCTAAGTCCCTAAGGTACACAGGGAAAGGAAACTGGAAAGCCTTCTACACCAAGTTTTCCGGATATGCGAGGTCAGCAAGTTGGACTGAAAGGCAAACGTTAGACCAACTGTGGTGGTGCCTCGAGGATAAGGCAAGCGATTTTTACACTTTACTGTTAGAACAAGACCCAGATATTACCTTCAGAACAGTCATAGGTAAAATGGAGAAACGTTTTGGTTTCCAAGAACTGCCCGAAACCATCCAAGTGCAATTTCAAACGAGCACTCAGGGTAAACAAGAATCCCTGGAAGATTGGGCAGACAGGGTTTTGTCCTTGGCGACAAAAGCATTCCGGGATTTGCCGGAAGAACACATGACAAAACAGGCCATCATGAAATTTTGTCAAGGCTGCTACGATGCACAAGCAGGACAGCATGCTTGCAATACAAAGCCTACCACCATGGAGATGGCGATGGACACAGTAAAGTGGTTCCAACACTCTAAGAAAGCAGTTCAAGCGAACCAGGACAAGTCTTTCAACAAACCATTGATTGACTTGGATACCAAAGTCGACAACCCCAGTGTACATGGAGTTGGTCAAAATGTTATGGAAGACCGAGTAACTAAAATGGAAGATCAGATGTCGAAGCTTATGGCCCAGATGTCTACCTTACTTGATGAGGTCAGCCGGTCAGCCAAGACTTCTTCGAAGTCTCCTGCTTCGAGTCATGATCCCTCCTCGGACCGAGGTCGGACACGAGACGTCAACTCCTCTTCCAGACGTAGTGGTGACCAACACCGCAGCAGTGGTGGCGTGCGCAACAACAACCGCCAGGGTAACAATCGTAAAAATAGCAATCAGGGTAGTCGACAGAATACCAGAAGGGGTAGTCCATCTAATACGGACAGAACATGCTTTGTATGTGGAAGCCCGGAACACTTCAAGAGAGACTGTCCTGAGTGGAAATCAGGAAAACCAGATAAACTTCAGCTAAGAAGGAATACTGACTCTAGACAGAGTGAAAAACAGGAAAAGTCATCTGGAACTTCATCTTTTAACATAGGTGAGGCTAACCTCTTAAGATGTGAAGTGAGTATAAGAGGTCAGATAATAAAGGCACTAGTAGATACAGGTTCAGAGGTCACTGTCCTGAACGACAAACTCTTTGAAACTTTTCAGCAGAAGCCTTATATCATCAAGGAAACGCTCATGCATGGAGCAGGCAGAGAAATGAGTATGAAGTGTAGGATTACAAATCCAGTTAAAATCAGGATTGCTGATATGACATTTGCACAAACTCTGTTTGTCGCACCATTAGATTGTGCCATGATCATAGGATAAGACTTCCTAGAAAGGAATAAAGCCATCCTAGATGTAGCAAACAGGATGATGACACTAAATGGCAAGAATGTTCCACTCATACTCGGTGGGGAGACATCCAAGCAACCTAGATGTAGCAAAGTTACAGTTGCAGAGCGTACTGTTATACCACCCAACTCAGTTGTGAGGATGACTTGTGAAGTTACAACACAAGAACATGATTATGTTGTAGAGCCAGGTGAGAACACAAGGTTGTTAATGCCTAGAACCCTTCGCTCTAAAGGGGATAATCCGAACCTATGTCTGATCAATGTCACAGACAATCCAGTGACACTGAAGAAGGGTACAAAAATTGCGGAAGCTCAGGTGGTCGAAGTTCTAGCTTCCCACGCCGAACCTTCGGTAGGCACCTCAGTTGCAGGTGACCCTACTGATACCAGTCAAACAACGGATGCCAAGATACCAGTTCATCTTAGGGACATGTATTCTAGTTCCTGTTCTCAGCTTACCCGTCAGCAAAGTACTAAGTTAAAACAACTGCTAATACAATATGGAAATGTTTTTGCCCAGAATGAATTAGATTTGGGAAACTTTACAGCTATTGAACACTCCATAGACACTGGAGATGCCAAACCTATCAAACAGAGAATGCACAAAACACCTGTATGCTTTGTAGGTGAAGAGGAAGCTCATTTGCAGAAAATGTTGGATGCAGGAAAGATCCAACCCTCCGTCTCTGATTGGGCATCAGCTCCTGTGCTAGTCAGGAAGCGTGACGGAGGAGTCCGATGGTGCATCGATTACAGAGCTTTGAACTCCGTCACGGTAAAGGACACCTTCCCATTACCTTTGGTCGAAGAATGTCTTGATACCTTAGCAGGAAATGTTTGGTTTGCAAAGCTCGATGCAAATTGGGCCTACTGGCAGGTAAGAATCAAGCCAGAGGACAGAAAGAAGACCACATTCATCACAAAATATGGTCTGTTTGAATGCGTCAAGATGAGCTTTGGTTTGTGCAATGCTCCAGGGACATATGCTAGAGTAATGAATTTGTTACTAAGAGGCTTGAACTGGAAAGTGGTGCTAGCTTTCCTGGATGATATCCTAGTCTTGGGAACCGATTTTGAGTCTCATTTACAGAATCTGAAGGATATATTTCAGAGGTTCCGTCAGTACAAGTTAAAGCTGAAACCAGCTAAATGTCACTTGTTTAGGAAATCTGAGTTCCTAGGAAGAACAGTAAGTCAGCAAGGACTCAAAATTGGAGAACAACATCTAAAACCAGTTAAGGATTGGCCTATTCCTACATGTACCAAGGAAATTGCATCCTTTCTCGGATTTGCCAATTACCATAGGTCATTCATCAAGGATTACTCCAAAATTACTCAACCTCTGTACGAAATTACAGGTAAAAAGCCTTTTAGTTGGAATATTGATAGGCAAATAGCTTTTGATGCTATCAAGGAGAAATTGCTATGCGCACCTGTTCTTACTTTCCCAAACAAGACAGATTACTTTATATTAGACACGGATGCGTCTGATAAAGCTATTGGATGTGAGCTTATACAGGTACAAGAAGGTCGAGGAAGAACAACAGCTTATGGTAGCTTTGGGCTCACTCCGGAACAGAAAAGGTACTGTACTACTCGTAAAGAGCTACTGGCAGTAGTCAGGTTTACCAGGCAGTTTCGACACTACCTGTTAGGGCGACAGTTCACGGTCAGAACTGACCACAGTAGTCTGACGTGGTTATTGGGCTTCAAGGAACCGCAAGCTCAACTGGCAAGATGGCTGGAAGAACTCAGCCAGTATGATATGATTATCCAGCATCGCCCTGGACGGCTCCACACCAATGCGGATGCTATGAGCCGGATACCTGATGATGTACAAGCATGTCACAATTTCACAGCCGACATGGATATAAGTAAGTTACCTTGTGGGGGATGTCCATACTGCACTAGGGCCCACAAGAACTGGTCAAAGTTCATACAGGATGTAGACCAAGCAGTACCACTTACAAAGAAGGTCCATAGGCGACAGAAACCAGTGAACAATATCGCTTCTGCGTTAATTGGTCTCTTCCAGACTCCTGATTCCTCCTCATCGATCTCCAGCTCAAGGCCGGAGGCCGAGGTCGAGTCACAAAAGTCTGCAGAGGTTAACTGCGATATTTCAAGCAGTACAGAAGATACTTGGTTTACTACGGAGTTAAACTTGTACATGACACAAGATAGTACTAAGTTAGTGGCAGAAGGTCCAAATTTCTGCCTCGTTGCTGCAATCACGCAGGATGACGGTATTACTATTACCGGGTATACAGCAGAGGATATTAAGTCTGCACAATCAGAAGATCCAGATTTGGAAATCATTTTAGCTTGGGTTAAAGATAAAGAAGAACCCAAGGAGGACAAGCTATTCCTTGCAGCCCCAGCTGCTAAAAGCCATTGGATTAACAAGGACATGTTTTTCATAGATAATCAGGGAATACTGCGTAGCAAGGCTGAAAAGGATGAGACAAGTACTAGACTTGTAGTTCCAGCCTCCATGCAGAAGCTGGTTATGGAGTTGTGTCATGAGTTGCCCTCCGCAGGACATCAAGGCACGGAGAGAACTCACTAGAGTGAAAGGTAAATTTCACTGGTACAACATGTCCAGAGATGTCAGAAATTTTGCTACCAGCTGTGACGTTTGCAGTAAAAACAAGAAACCTGTCAGATATAATAGGTACAGGATGGTGCCTTACCACTCCGGATACCCTATGGAGAGAGTTCATATTGACTTTATGGGTCCGCTTCCCAAGACAACAAAGGGAAACGAGAACATCTTGATGATGGTGGACCAATTTACAAAATGGGTCGAGTGTATACCTCTTCCGTCACAGACAGCGGAAGTCACTGCCCATGCAGCCATCAATGAATTTTTCTCCAGGTTTGGTTACCCGTTTCAACTGTTTTCAGACCAGGTAGAAATTTTGAGAGCTCCCTATTTAAAAGCTTATGTGAGTTGTTACAAATCCATAAAGCTCGAACGACTCCATGCAGACCCTCCAGCAATGGACAAGTGGAGCGACAAAACCGAACTCTGATGGATGCAGTTCGCTGTTTTGTGGACGACTCCCAAGACAACTGGGATGAGTTTTTGCCCCAGTTAGCAGGAGCAATCAGAAGCAGTGTTAACAGAAGCACTGGGTATACCCCCAACAGGTTAATGTTGGGGCGAGAAACAAATCAACCTGCTGATTTAATGTTTAGTAATGGGAG
>MJUU01018908.1:0-17774 GCA_002080025.1 Modiolus philippinarum
GAATGAATTTCCCGAAATCCCGGGCTTAAATCATAAAAATCCCGAAATTCCGGGGTTAAAAACATCCAATCCCGACATCCCGAAAAAGGGCCGGCCCCCCCTCTAAATAGTACATAAGTACTTGAATAAGCGAGACCAAAGCTACAGGCGAGACATATATGGCGAAGCCAAAAGTCGATGACATACTAAAGTACATCAGCTCCTCGACAGCTCCTCGACAAATATAAAGGCATTAATATAGTATTAATACAGTATCTCCTCGACCGCTACTCGACCAGCTCCTCGACAAATCCGAACTGAACGGTACATATATACTACTGGCATATTATCTTATATTCTGACAAGTGTTTGGTAAAAAACAAAATTCTGAAAACTAAGGATTCTGAAAGGCGGTTCCAATTTTGGTAAATTTCCTGAAAGTCTCAAAGACCACTTATTTTTTGGAATTTCAAAAATATTTGCTTCCAATTTTGGTAAATTTCCTGAAAGTCTCAAAGACCATTTATTTTTTGGAATTCTACCTAGCAACCATACTTAAATTGTTTCTGTGGTTTAGGACAAACATTTACATCAACTGGATTTCAAAAATATTTGATTCCAATTTTGGTAAATTACCTGAAAGTCTCAAAGACCACTTATTTTTTGGAATTCTACCTAGCTATCGTACTTAAATTGTTTGTGTAGTTTAGGACAAACATTTTCATCAATTGGATTTCAAAAATATTTGATTCCAATTTTGGTAAATTTCCTGAAAGTCTCAAATACCATTTATTTTTGGAATTCTACCTAGCAACCATACTTAAATTGTTTCTGTAGTTTAGGACACTATTTTTTTGGAACTCTACCTAGCAACTGTAATTGTGTAATTGTATTGTTTGTGTAGTTTATGGCAAACATTTTCAACAATTTGATTTCAAAAATATTGATTCCAATCTTGGTAAATTCCATGAAAGTCCCAACGACTTTTGGAATTCTACTTAGCAACCATATATCCTAAACTTCTTTTAGTAACAATAATGACTATCAATCGTTTGATTTAAAAAATAATGACAAATTTATGCCCAGGGTGAATAACAACTGTTTTCTGTGTCAAACAGGGAGTGCGGGGATAGCTGTCGTTTCCGACAACATCTAGTTATTAGAAGTAAACATAATTGCCGAAATAAATATAAAACAAATGATTGCTTCAGAGAATGAAACGAATATAACCCACCTTTATCATAAAGGTTTTAGGAATCAAATGGCTTGCTTTGATATATTCAGGAAATAACCAAAATTAGAAAAACAAATGCATTCTCATTGTTGAAAATGATCTTTTTTTAGCTCACCTGGCCAGGGTGAGCTTTTGCCATCACTTTTTATCCGTCATCTGTCCGTTCGTCATCCATCCAGCGTAAACTTTTCATTCAAAGATCTTCTTCTCTGAAACTACTGGGCCAATTGAAATCAAACTTGGCCACAATAGTCCTTAGATGGTCCCCTACAAAAAACTTGTTTTTCAGATCCGCGCTATATCCAAGATGGCCACCAGNTGGACCCTATGGGAAAACACTTTCAAAGGTCTTCTCCTCTGAAACTACTGGACCAATTAAAACCAAACTCGGCCACAATAGTCCTTAGATGTTCCCTTGCAACAAAGTTGTTTTTCACTTCCACGCTATATCCAAGATGCCCGCCAACGGGGATCATAGTTTTAACATTGGACTCTATGAGAAAACACTTTCAAAGATCTTCTCCTCTGAAACTACTCGGCCAATTGAAACCAATCTTGGCCACGATAGTCCTAAAATGGTCCCCTGCAAGAAAGTTGTTTTTCAGACCTGCTCTATATCCAAGATGGCCGCCAGTGGGGATCATAGTTTTAACATTGGAGCCTATGGGAAAACACTTTCAAAGATCTTGTCCTCTGAAACTACTGGGCAAATTGAAACCAAACTTGGCCACAATAGTCCTTAGATGGTCCCCTGCAAAAACGTTCAAGTCTTTTCAGATCCGCGCTATATCCGGGATGGCCGCCAGCGGGGATCATAGTTTTAACATTGGACCCTATCGGAAAACACATTCAAAAATGTTCTCCTCTGAAACTATTGGGCCAAATGAAACCAAACTTATCAAAAATAGTCTTTAGGTCGCCCCTTGCAAAAAGATTGTTTTTCTGGTCTGTGCTTTATCCAAGATGTCCGCCAGCAGGGAACATAATTTTAACATTGGACCCTATGGGAAAACACATTCAAAGATCTTGTTCTCTGAAACTGTTCAGCCAATTAGAACCAAACTTGGCCACAGCAGTCTTTAGGTCGCCCCTGCAAAAAAATGTTTTTTAGGTCTTTCCTTTATGCAAAATGGCTGCCAGCGGAGAACAGATTGGACCCTATGGGAAAACGTTAAAAGATCTTCCCCTCTGAAATTACTTGGCCAATAATAAAAACATACTTTGTCACAATTTGCCATAGTTGTTCCCGTTTGAAAAAAATTGCCTGGCGTGTCTTCATCGCATTCAAGATGGTCCCATTGGGGAACATAGTTTAACCTTGGGACATATCGGAAACCTATCGGAAAGCAAGAAAGGTCAAGAAAGGTGACAGTAGAACTGCACCCCCATCCAAAATAGTTGCCAGTCTGCAACATAGTTTAACTTAAGATAATATGACATCAATGTCTATTAACAAATTTGAAAATAATGCCCTTAAAACATAGGGATTATTTTAACTGCATATTTCAGGTGTGGCCCAGGTGAGCGATACAGGCTCTTGAGAGCCTCTTGTTATTGGAAAGCATCGAAAGAAGGTATGACTGCTGGGAAGATTTCCCCAAAACAACAAGTCTTTGACAGTTTCTGGCGATTTACTTGAAACAGTATACATGCAAACATTCCAGTATGTAGTCAGAGCACTATTGATAAGATAGATGTTCATATTTGGTACATGTCTTGCTTATGCTGTTGTTGCTATGTAAAATTGCAAACACAGTGTACTACTGCAAATTTACAGTATGGAACCAAGTATCATATGTATCTCCAACAGTTCCGGTGCAATCAGGGAGTATTGTAGATGCGGACGTACTTGACTGCATTACATAACCCCCAACACCAAACCTTTTTGTTCTGTGAAGTACAAACACGATTTAAAAAAAAAATAAAGGGAACCACCAAGAACTGTCATATAGTATTGCGGCCAGGTTTGGTTAAAGTTTTCCCCTGGTTTTCAGAAAATATTTTTTTACTGTTTTCCCATGGCTGAGTCACACTTAGGACTCATTTAGGAAATCTTGGAAATTGGAGGAACATGATCAGTACAGTTTTCATGGCCGGCAAACCCCAAAATGACACACTACGGTAGCTTTTGTAAAACTTTAAATGCATTTTCCGACATGTTCCCAAACTGTCATCCACGAACCACAAAGAACTAATAAAGTCATTATAATTTGGGGGAATTAAGTAATGCATTCTGTCCGTCCGCTCCTACGTTTTTGTGTACTCACTGGAACGTTAACATGCCAATGATACTTGATACCATTCTAGATTAAATTTGCAGTAGTGCACTGTGTTTGAACTACACCTTGCCAAGTAAGGTATCTTGCAAGTGGGTTTAATTGTGATGAGAGCTTTATGTTTTATATTGTTTCGTTTGCTCAGTAGTTTTAGAAGATGTTTCCGTAAAGTCTTTCCATGCTATATATTACATGCCAGAGATATGCAATATTTCTAAAGACGTTCCATACATCATTCTTGTTAATTTTTGTTCGATTTGCTTGAGAGATTTCAGAACATGCAGATGATGGAAATATGTATATAAAATGGGATCCATTTATTTGCGGATTTAGAATGGGTTCCCACTTCTGGGAAATTATTTAATTCAGTCTTGCAGATTTAAGGCAAAAAATGGCGAGAAATGACAATGTGTCTGTGCTGGTCTCGACGTTTGTTCATGGATCAGGACAAACCATGAGACATACATAAAATGTATATGTTGAAGATGTTCTAATTTGGAAAATTCATATCCGATCCAAACAAAAATATGTTTGTTTTTTTTTCTGTGTGCCTTTGGAACTAAATAGACGCGTGATTTTTTTATACATCATTTTAAAAGTTTATTTATTTTTTTTTTGTCTCGCCCGCGACGAAAGGCGCGGAAAGCGAGACATATGCGTACAAAGTATGACGGTGGCGGCGGCGGCGTAAACTTTCATGTTAAGGTCATTTTCTCAGTAACTATAAATGGAATGTCAATGATATTTGGTATATAGGTTGGTCTTGAGTAGTACATGACAGTCTGCTATATGGTTTTTGTCTGTGACCTCAATTTCACGGTCCAATGGACATGTTAAGTTTTTGTGCTAAGTTTAGTTTTTCAGTAACTATAAGTGGTAGGTCAATGATATTTGGTATGTAGTTTGGTCTTAGATAGAACATGACAGTCTGTCATATGGCTTTTGGTCCTTGACCTCAATTTCATGGTCTAGTGAGCATGATTTAAGTGATTAGGTAATTTCTCAGTAACTATAAATGGTAGGTCAATGATATTTGGTATATAGGTTGGTCTTGGGTAGTACATGACAGTCTGTTATGTGGTTTTTGTCTGTGACCTCTATTTCACGGTTCAATGAACATGTTAAGTTTTTGTGCTTAGTTAAGTTTCTCAGTAACTACAAGTGGTAGGTCAATGATATTTGGTATGTAGGTTGGTCTTAGATAGTACATGGCAGTCTGTCATATGGCTTTTGTCCTTGACCTCAATTTAACGGTCTAGTGATCATGTTAAGTTTCCAAGTATCTTTTATTGTAAGGTCAATAATACTTGGTATTCGGGTTTGTCTTAAATGGAACATGACAGTCTGCTGTTTGGCTTTAGCCCTTGACCTCATTTTCACGGTCTAATGAACATGTTTGGTTTTTCAGTATCTATCAGTGGTCACTGATATTTTCGTTTTTGGTGATTCATTACAGTCTGCTCTATTGCTTTTGTCACTTACCCTAATTTCACAGTCTAGCGAATATGTTTATTTTTCTGATTTAGTCAGTTTGAGAATTTACATCAATTCTGTGACCATGAAGGGACGGGCGAGACATCAATTTGGGTCCACACTTGTTTTTTTAATTTACAATAATTCCAAGTAAATGGAACCATCAGTGCAAAACTCACACTTATACCAGCTTCGAATTTGAAGTAGTCGTATTTTACATTATTCACGCAAGTTATCCTCGTTTGTAGTTTTAATATTATCGAGGCTAGTTTGGGTGGGTCCCAATATCCCACATCCCAGTAAGTCTGGACGAAAATATCCTTTGAAAATTGAAGATATCCAATTAATTATTGAAATATCACGTTTTCCATAGTCAAAATATCCTATATCCCAGTACTTTTGGTCTCAAATATCCTATATCCGATTAACAAAACTGGTAAATATCCCCGTATCCAAATATACCCTAAACAAGCTTCATTATCCCATTGTTCAAAATCGTAATTATCCCATAACCCAATATACCCTATAAAGCATTGTCCTAAATAATTTTTGCTATCTCCCGTGAAATCTGAATTCTATGCTTCATGTTCATTTTTTGGTCACACTTCTACACATAAATCTTTCAAAGTTTTCAAATATATTGGTTTATCCATGGGTTCATCTGCACGAGTATGAATTGCATGATGAATACTTGCATCAATGTAGCAGCCTGGCTGAACGCAACTACATAATAAATTGAATATATGGCAGATTGGTATACACAGTCCCGGGACACAGGCAATTGTCACAGTTTCATTTAAATGCCAGCCCCTCTTTAAAACAAGTGCATGCCTGCTGTTTGCTAATTTCAAAGTTTCCATGGTAACTCGGAATCCCAGAAGCAGTTTGTGAAGAAGGGGGCATCCGTGAAAATTAAAATCAAAATAAGTAAGCGGGCATCAGTGTGAAAAAAATTCTAGTCAGGTTGGATCAAAGCAATTTGCCAAAGGTGTTTCAAATAGATGTTAAACGAAATTTCGCCGAGCGGAGGGGGCGCGAAAAGTTTTGAGGTATTCAAGGAAATATATAATTATATGTCTCTGGTAAAACATATATGATGAAAAAGAGAGGTTCCAACCCCCGGGAACCCCCTTTAATCCGCCAATGCTAATACAGACATCAGACGTTAGAGCTGGAGAGACATCAGGCAGAGACATAGGTGACATGTATCTGTTTATTTCGTTTGAGGCATTCCTGGGATTCTTTGAAAAATATCAATATTTCAGTTCGATTAAGAACTGCATATTAGGTAGTTTGGTGTTTAAAACTGAACATTTCTTTTGCGCATCTAAACAAAAATTCAATAATTCAATGAGAATGTTGTCTAAATTATTTTGTAGGTCTTTAATACAATACTAGTGATTTAAATAAAAATGAACAACAAGTTTCATGATTACGTATTTGCAAAAAAAAAAAAAATTATCAAACAACGGCAGTCACTGAGAGCACCGAAAGAACAAAGGAATGAAATTTACAAAAATTGAAGTCCAAAGACACGGCCAAAACGAGAACACAGAAAACATTGACGTTAGACACAGAAACAATGACGTTAGACAGATACAAAGCACAGAAATAGAAGTCACAATATTCAAAACAAAGGCACGCACAGTGTGAACTCCAGTGAAACTGAGAGTGACATCAGTTGCTCCGGAAGGGTAAGCAAACAGCACCCGTCAAACTGTGAGTGAGTCAATCCAGGAAAATGTCAAAGTCGGTAGTCAAATCCGGGATAGAAATCACAACATTCAGCACCTGATGTCACTCACAGTGTGAACTCCAGTGAAACTGAGAGTGACATCAGGTGCTCCAGAAGGGTAAGCATGTCCTGCTCTGTTAACAGCACCCTTCACACTGTGAGTGAGTCAATCCAGGAAAAATGTCAAAGTCGGTAGTCAAATCCGGGATAGAAATCACAACATTCAAAACAAAAGCACTCACAGTGTGAACTCCAGTGAAACTGAGAGTGACATCAGGTGCTCCAGAAGGGAAAGCATGCCCTGCACAGCACCCGTCACACTGAGTCAATCCAGGAAAATGTCAGTCGGTTGTCAAATCCGGGAGATAATTCTATACCGAAATACCTTGGAATATGTAAAATTTTCTAAGTTTAATAAAAAAAAAAATAAGGTAGTTGCTCAAAATTCTTTTTTGAATTTTCCAAAAGCATTTTTATTATAAATAACAATTTATTTTTATTTTGGGGTCTCAAATTACTTGAATTAAGTTATTCCCCCTTTCATGAAAACCAATAAAGAGGGTCGTACAGTGGGCGCACGAGAAATAAAATGTCACAATACGAGGAACGAAAAATTAGAAATTGGCTTGCACGATGCACTTTTTGGCTCACCTCACGAAGTGAGGGGGGGGGGGCTTATGTGATGCCCCTAGCGTCGGCGTCCGCATCCGGTGGTTAGGAAGAATGGTTAAGGTCCATTCCTGCTTACTGACATGCCCTACATGAGGGAGGGCGAGACCATTTTCGGGACGCCGGGATACTTTTACTTCGGGAAATCGGGATTGCCCTTTTTTAAGGCCGGAAATTCGGGATGAAAATGCCATCGGGACACGGGAAAGTGGTGTTTTTAGACCCGGGAAATCGGGATTTTATGGTAAAATTTAACGGGATTGGCAAAAACTGGTTTCTTAAATACAGCCTTCGGGGATCGGGACTTTTCGCACAAAATGTACGGGATTTCGGGATTTGCTCATTTAAATGACGGGAGATCGGGATAAGATCCCCTTTCGCCCTCCCTCCTACATCAACCATATTGGTATGCCTGATGCATTTTGGGAGGACGACTGGAATGCATGCTTCGGATGCTGTCTCTGGTCTACATTTTACGCATGAGCGACTTGGTTAGGTAGAATGGTGAAAGTCCATTCCCGCTTACTGACATGTCCCACATCAACCATATTGGTATATATGATGTATTTTGGGATGACAACAACAATGCATGCTTCGGATGCTGTCTTTGACCTACATTTTACACATGAGCGACTTGGTTAGGTAAAATGGTTAAACTCCATTCCCGCTTACTGACATGGCCAACATCAACCATACTGGTATGTATGATGCATTTTGGGATGACAACAAAAATGCATGCTTAAGATGCTGTCTCTGACCTACATTTTACGCATGAGCGACTTGGTTAGGTAGAATGGTTAAAGTCCATTTCTGCTTACTGACATGTCCCACATAAACCATATTGGTATGTATGATGCATTTTGGGATGACATCAACAATGCATGCTTCGGATGCTGTCTTTTACCTACATGTTACGCATGAGCGACTTACCGGTTAGGTCCATTCCCGCTTACTAACATGTCCCACATCAACCATACTGGTATGTATGACGCATTTTGGGATAATAATAATAACAACAATAATAATAATGTTTATTCAGGCAATATCAAGTTACATACATACAATACATAAAATATCAATTTAACAATAATAAAACTGAAAGCACTAGATAAGATACGAGTATTTAAGATTATTATATAGGGTTAATACATGGCAAAATCCGTACAGTTTATCATAATTTAAACGGAGGACTACTAATGCGAAATATGTCAAAAATTGAAATCGGTAAGAGAAATGCATGTATCTTGTGAAGAGGAAAATTTCAAAATGGGCGGAAAGGTCTAGAAGTTTTGGACTAAATCTAACATGTAAAAGAAAAAAGTTTGCTTGATCTTTTTAACTGAACATCACAAAACAATTTCACCCCACACAAATCTCTGTTACCCTCCTCTCAAACTCGGAATTTGAAAATTATTATTTGAAGCGCCTCTTGTGTTATTTTAGTTTCTATGAAAAAGTTCACCAAGATATTCTGGTGCTAAATCGTGAAAAATATTAAAACATGGTTTATTCTAATTAATTTGACTAACTCTGTCTCTGACAGAAAGCATTCTGATTACACTTTACACTAGATCTGGGTCCCAGATCGAGTATAAACCGCACAACTTTATTTTGTAAAGTCTGGAGTTTTTTCGTCATATCAGCCCCTAAACTTCAATACCACGAAGAGCATGAGTAGTCGAAATAACATTTAATTAAAGCGGTGGCTAAAGTTTTTCTCGATCTGAAATCAAGACATTTTGAATTTCTATATAGAAACTTCAGTCTACCATTTACTTTATTAATAATATTAGAAACTATATGTTCAAAATTCAAACAGTTATCATGTGTACTCCCAAATATTTGACCACATTAG
This sequence comes from Modiolus philippinarum, assembly GCA_002080025.1. NCBI lineage: Eukaryota > Metazoa > Mollusca > Bivalvia > Mytilida > Modiolidae > Modiolus > Modiolus philippinarum. The sequence continues at coordinate 9,222 of MJUU01018908.1, forward strand.
CTGATTTAATTACATGGTCATAACATTTGACACTAAAATCTTTAAATTGTTTAATTTTTCTCTTTGGACCAAAAATCATACATTCAGTTCTGCCTAAATGTAAAGACAATTTATTGTCAATTAACCAATGACAACATCAATGCATGCTTCCGATGCCGTCTTTGACCTACATTTTACACATGATCGACTTGCATTAGGTAGAATGGTTAAAGTCTATTCCCTCTTACCTTTCTGACATGGGCCACATCAACCATGTTGATATGTATGATGCATTTTGGGATGACAACAACAGTGCATGCTTCGGATGCTGTCTCTGACCTACATTTTACTCATGAGCAACTATTCCCGCTTACTGACATGTATCTTAGCAACCATATTGGTATCAATGGTGCATTTTGGGATGACAACAACATTGCTTGCTTCGGATGCAGTCTGTAAACTACATTTTATGCATGACTGAATCTGTTAAAAAGAATGATTATAGTCCATTACTGTTTACTGACTTGTGAACAGAAACATGTGACAATGCTGCGCAACGAGGTGAGCTTAGCAGGCTGTGGCTGCTTTCTGTGTTTAGGTTGACACGAAACACGGCAAATAACGACCCTCCAACACGACAACCCCCATTTTGGGACCCACACAAGATCGGGCAGACAGAACAGATTGAGAAAGTACAAAGAAGAGCGGCACACTTTACTACCATGAACTACAAAATAGACAGCCGTGAAGTGTTACACAGATGGGATGGCATGGGAACCACTACAGGTTAGGAGAGCTAAGATCCGCCTCCTATTGCTATTCAAAATCCAGCACAACCTTGTAGCAGTACCAGCAGAGTTATATCTACCCCCATCAGACTCAAGAACAAGAGGCCAGCACACATACTGAATTCCAACAACTAGAAGGGATGTGTATAGATACTCCTTCTTTCCTTGCACCATTCGGGACTGGAACAGTTTACCACCATCAGCTACTGCAGCTTGTTCCATAGAGAAGTTTAGAGAGGCATGATGTAGTCTGTCTGCTACACAGTTCCTTACTGTGTAGATATGCACCAGGGCTGTTTTTAGCTGTAAATAATGCCCGGAGGGCTTTTAACTTGACCGTCACGCCGTAGTAAAACGCTCAACAGTGAGTCAACTACTTACATGGAAGAAGAAGAAGAACACCGTGAAATAAAAAACGGCAAACGCACACGAAAATAACCCTGTGCCACCCTAAAAAAAGATAGAAAGTTTGGAAAAACTTGAAAATCTATGTCTGCTTATAGAAAAAAAATATGCCCTTGGTTTTCCGGGCCATATCTAATTCTATTGTAGATATAAGTTAGTGCGGAAAAAATGACCAATTTTTAGAACTCTGTATCTTTTTTTTGACATATCAGTGACCCCCATATTTTTGCATATTTTTATAGCATATTGCTAAAAGTTTCCCTGTATTAAGGACTTATATTTACTAAATATACATCCTTGCCTGTACAAATTAAAAAAAGTTCTTATATTCCCTAACTACCTTAACCGTAAAATATTCAATCCCCTACCATTTTCCAACTTTAAAGTTAGAAAAGCGATTTCCGGTTTGTAATTTGCACTGGTTCAAAGTAAGAGAAATGCGAAGCAAAGCGTACAGAAATGATAGTTTAACATGTATTTTGTGCTGTCGTCTGTGTTTCACAACAATTTTCATTCATTCTTCTTGTAAATCACCTTTCAACCCAGATATTGATACACCGGAATTGGCACAACAAACCACGGGGGCTTGTTACGAAATAATAATTATACTAGCTCCAACCTACAAATTGGTTTTTTAGTGGGTTTGAGCAGAGACATTGGAGCTATAATTATTATTTCGTAACAAGCCCCTGTGAACAAACTATATCAATCTTGGTAGGGGTCACAGGGGACGGTAACATACGATATTGATAGAGTGTGTCCCATACTTATAGACATATATGGGACCCAGTCTATTAATATCGTATGTTACCGGCCCCTTTGGCATACCTGTCAACTCTCCCGATTTTGTCAGGAGGCTCCCGATATTTTGTCAAATTTTTACGTATCTCCTGCCAGCTATCAGTCTCCAGAGCTGGAGCTGAGAATCTCCCGATTTGCTGAAAAATTGCCAAAAATGGAAGTATAATGCTCAAATCTTTGCCACTTTTATCTTTTTTGGCCCAAAATGATAGTTTTATTACACCTACTCTGCTAATTAAAGGATTAATTCAGTCGTAAACAAACATTCGTCAGCAGTGTTTACCTGAGTTATCACCCAATTACCTGTCAATCAGAGAATACCTGCTTACCTTTATTTCATTTTCCAGTCAATTGTTTAAGAAAATTAATTTAATTTAATGTAAATTAATGCAATTTTTTTAACATTGAATTTATTTTCCACTATATTTTCAGAATTAAACTTCCATGAATNTACAAGCCATAGGTCAATGATATTTGGTATATAGCTTGGTCTTGGTTAGTACATGTCAGTCTGTCATATGGCTTTTGTCCTTGACTTCATTTTCATGGTCTAGTGAACAAAATTGAGTGTTTTATTAGAATATTTTCTTAATAACTGTAAGTGGTATGGTAATAATATTTGGCTTGTAGGTTGCTCTTGAGTAGTACAAGACTGTTTTAGTGACAAGCAGGGACGGGCGAGACATCTTTTAGGGTCCACTCTTGTTTTCTAAAGTATTTTAATTATAATCCTTTTGTATTGAATAATTCACATCAAAAATAAATTTGAATATTTTAAGGCAAACTTTGCTTGCTATTTGCAAAATTAAATATTTTTTATTTACAAATTCAAGGTTATTTATTTTATCATATATATTAATTCTACATCTGATGAAGGTTGAATCCATTCTCCACAAATACTTGCCCAGGGAACAAATACCTAGGAAGAAGATAAGGTGAGGCTCTAACTGCACATAGTAGTCAAGCAAGCCTTAAAAATAAACATGAAGGTTAACGAGAATGTGCTTGAGCATAGTACCTCATTTGAGTATACACATACAATTTAAGTATCATTTAGACTACATTCTGTTAAAATAGGACTAAATATATGTTGTGAAAGCCTCTTACGGCAAATCTCCCCTCTTAACAAAAATTTTGGTAGGGAGATCTCCCTACTTGAGACAATTTTAGTAGGGAGATCTCCCTACTTGGGGCTTTCAAAGGTTGACAGGTATGCTGTGGTAGGGTGTACGTGCGGCTGGTACATGTAGCTGCAGAACGGTGGATCCACGTGCGTAGCTCTTAAGTTATGGCGTTGTGTTGATTTTTACCAGTCACAATGTGAGCGAAGCGAATGTGATTGGTACTTGTAAACACTTTTCATCCTGAAATGAAAGGGGAGGAGCTAAAGCTGTATACAAACACAAATAAAGAATAAAGAATAAATAACAAAGAAAGTGTGGTTTCCCATGACAAAACATTTGACATTTGACAAAAATTGGGTGTCCGTAGCAAGGCATTTTCCCCAAATATCTGAGTCAATTTAAAGGCACGACCACTAGGATAAGGATAAAACTGCTGTGCCGAAGTCATGAACATTGTGACTAATGGCAAACAATGAATAGTGTTGACGTGCTTGAGGCAGGTAATGAGAGAGCCCATGGCAACACACCCCCTCCAGTATCATGACATGCATGAAAACAGCCAACGTGGTTGTCATGACAATGTAAATAAAGATGGCAGTAAATTGTTAACAAATGTTCATGCAATCATTTATCAAAAATATGCCCATGTAACAACTCCAGTGAGCTCATCGATGATGAAATTGCTATGAATGATCATGAATGATTTATGTCTTACCTTAAGTTAGATATTCCCTTTTCATTGCCTTAGGCCAAGGCTATTTGATAGCCTACTTGCGTGAATATTTTACTGAAAACTTTCAAAATGAAATTTCATTACGCTTTAAAACATAATCATGCTCAAATAAATGTGAAAATCATCAATCTTCAAATGAAAACAACTAAGCGTCTGCTACAATGGAAATGTGTACACTAACGTTACACTTCAAGGACCGACAACTACAGAAGTGCTGTTGGGATTGCAGTGCATTCAGAGGTAGCATAAACTGTTGGGATCATGAATTATAAAATTATCAGACTAGGCATGAATTTGAATATTTTACTTTGAATTTGAGAGTGTATTTAGGGAACTTGAGCTCACTGTCAAGTCTCACTATTTGCTATTATCGATATAATATTTTTTAATACAATGATGTGAAAACATAAATATGGGAAGGGTGCTTAAATATAAATATTTCCACTGCTTTTTATTATACGACCGCAAAAATTTCGTATATTGGTATGGTGATGGCGTCATAGGCGTCCGCCTCGGCGTTGGTGCCTGTGGACAGCATAACTTTGCTTCTAGTGGACAGATCATTATGAAATTTTAGTATGATGTATCTTGGCACACGCATAAACAGAGGTTTTAATTTTGAGTTGGTGGCCCCGCCCGTTTTAGAAAAAGGGGTCAAAAAGGAGTGAAATTGGGTGTTTTCACATTTTTGACTGTAGAATCTTTATTAATTATTGGATTTTGATGGGGTTTGTTTCATTGTGCTCCTGAGAAAATTTTCAATCTGGTATATGCCAACGGATTTCACGTAGCATGTACCGCTCATGAGATAAATGGGCCCAACAGGGGCAAATCTCAAAAAAAAATATTTTTTTTATTTTTAGTCCGATTTTGATGCAGTTTTTTTCAATGGATTCCTTGTGAAAAATTAATATGGCACTCAGCTATTAGATTTTTGATAACTTGTTTCCTTTCCCAGCTATGAGGGGCCGAACGGGGCCAAAATTGCGAATTTGCAGATTATGTAGAATTTTTATTTTTCATGGGATTTCGATGGGATTTTTTTTCTTTGGATTCCTCTTGATCTAAGCTTTCAGTAGTATGCCAACAGATTTGGCGTAGCTCTTACAGTTTCCGAGCTACAAGGGCTTAAAGGGGCCAAAATTGCAATTTTTCTAAATATGTCAAATCTTTATTTTTCATCGGATTTCGATGGGATTTTTTTCTTCGGATTCCTCTTGATCTTCAGTAGTATGTCAACGGATTTTGTGTAGGCCTTACCGTTTCCGAGCTACAAGGGGTCAAAGGGGCCAAAAATGCAACTTTTCTAAATATGTCCAATCTTTATTTTTCATCAGATTTCGATGTGATTTTTTTCTTCGGATTCTGCTTGATATAAGCTTTCCGACCTGCGGTTGGGTGTGGGGTTTTCTCACCGTTCACCGTTCATTGAAGATCTTGTGGTGGCTTTGAGTTGTTATTACTCCCCTTTTGGTCGTTGTCTCTTTGACACATTCCCCGTTTCCCTTCTTTTTTCTATTTCAGTAGTATCTCAACAGATTTTGTGTAGCTTTTACCGTTTCCGAGCTACAAGGGGTCAAAGGGGCCAAAGTTGCAATTTTTCTAAATATGTCATATCTTTATTTTTCATCAGATTTCGATGGATTTTTTTTCTTTGAATTTCTATGGATGTTAAGTTTTAGTTTAGTTGATAGTACATATTTTGCATAGCTGTTATATATTTTGTTGGAAAAATAGACCTCTTCATACATTGAATCATCACAGATGGATGATAACAGGAAGCTTCATTTAACATCGGATATTACAGACATTCATCTGTAACAAGTCAACAATGAGCATAAACTACCGGCATATACAAGCTTTAAACCAATGGCCAGATTCACAACTGTTAAGCAATTAATTGTGAGCTTTTTGCATGGTTGCAAGGCTTGTAGAGGGAGAAAGCTAGATATTTGGGAAACTCCGAGCTACGGTAGATGCCTTGAAAATTTGACACATGCGAGATGCAAACCCACAGTGGTATCGGCAATTGTGATTGAAAGTCAAGTGGCTTAACCACACTCCTGCCCTGCCCTTAGGACACTATTAGTAACATCAGAAGACAATTTGGTTAATATATGTCTCTTATTTGACTGATTTGAGAGACAGCAGCCATGAGGATGATTAGTGTAATGCTTATTTTAATTCATAACTAAAAGTGGTGCCATCAGAAATGATGGCCATCCCCACACTTCCCTGTTTGACTCAGAAAACAGAGTTCCACTAACAAGCTAACATGTGTCAAAATTGACATCTTGGGCCTCTTGTTTGTACCAAGACCACTATCAAAAATCTGAAAGCTTATTGCACATCTGCAGACTACATGCTACAATTCTATTACTTAAGTCCAGAAATGTAAAAATGTAGGAGGAGTTCCCCTGACAAGCTCACATGTGTCAAGATTGACATCATGGGCCTCTTCTTTGCACCAAGACCAATATAAAAAATCTGAAAGCTTATTGCGCATGCAGACTATATGCAACAATTCTATAACAAAATAAAATCCATAAATTCAAAAATGTAGGAGGAGTTCCACTGAAAAGCTCACATATGTCAAAATTGACATCATGGGGCCTGTTGGTGCACCAAGACCAATATCAAAAAACCGAAAGCTTATTACGCATCTGCAGACTATATGCAACAATACTATAACAAAATTAAATCCATAAATTCAAAAATGTAGGAGGAGTTTCTCTGACAAGCTCACATGTGTCAAAAATTGACATCTTTGGGCCTCTTATTTGCACCAAGTTCAATATAAAAAATCCGAAAGCTTATTGTGCATCTACAGACTATGTGCAACAATTCTATTACAAAATTAAATCCATAAATTCAAAAATGTAGGAGGAGTTCCACTGACAGGCTCACATGTGTCAAAATCGACATCTAGGGCCTCTTGTTTGCACCAAGAACAATATATAAAATCTGAAAGCTTATTGGGCATCTGCAGACTACATGCAACAATTCTGTAACAAAATTAAATCCATAAATCCAAAAATGAGGAAGGAGTTCCACTGACAATGTCCATCTAACGGACAGACGGACGGACGGACAGATGGGACCAAAACAATATCCCCGCATTTTCTTCAGAAAAGTGCGGGAATAATTAAATGTTGTATTAGATTTGTCCCCCAAACTGAGAAAGGTAACCATATACATGTAATACATATACTACTCGATAGGAAATCCATGTGATCCATGTATACTTGGGTAACACTGGAGTGATCCATGTATACATAAGTAAAACTGGTGTGATCTATGTATACATGAGTCACAGTACTGTGATCTATGAATACATGAGTCACAGTACTGTGATCCATGTATACATGAGTCACACCACTCTGTCCGTCCGTCTGTCCGTTAGATGGACCGTCAGTGGAACTCCTTCCTCATTTTTGGATTTATGGATTTAATTTTGTTATCCCTGCACTTTTCTGAAGAAAAAGTCCGTCCGTCCATCTGTCCGTTAGATGGACCTTGTCAGTGGAACTCCTTCCTCATTTTGGATTTAATTTTGTTATAGAATTGTTGCATATAGTCTGCAGATGCACAATAAGCTTTTGGATTTTTGATATTGGTCTTGTTGCAAACAAGAGGCCCCATGATGTCAATCTTGACACATGTGAGCTTGTCAGTGGAACTCCTCCTGCATTTTTGAATTTATGGATTTAATTTTGTTGTTGCATTTAGTCTGCAGATGCGCAATAAGCTTTCAGATTTTTAGCTCACCTGGCCTAAAAGGCCAAGTGAGCTTTTGCCATCACTTTGCGTCCGTCAACAATTTCAAATATCTTCTCCTCTGAAAACGCTGGGCCAAATGTAACCAAACTTGACTTGAATCATCACCAGGGTATTGCTTCTCAAAATTGTGTTCGATTAGTTGGCTGGTCAAACAACATGGTCGCAATTGCTAAAAATAGAACATAGGGGTAAATTGCAGTTTTTGGCTAATAACTCGAAAACCTTTACAGAAATCAAAAATCTGACACAGCTGAAAATAATCAGCATGATGAGATCTACCTACTGTGCAATTTTGAAGAAAATCTCGGAGTTATAGCCTTTATTCCGTTAAATTTTCAAAATTTTTGCATTTTTTATTTTTTATTTGAAAAAGTGTAACAGATAGAGGTCAAGTGTAAATTGCAAAAATGTTAAGCATATCAAGATCTACCCACCCTGAAATTTTGAAGAAAATCCATAAACCCTTGTAGGAGTTATTGCCCTTTTTTCACCGAATTTTTAAAATTTTCGTATTTTTCATCATTTATTTCCAAAACTATAGAAGATGAAGGTTAAATGTAAATTGCTGAATGTTTGCCATGCTGTGGCAACTTCAAAACTGATGTTGAAGATTGTGCGTTGACCGCGATTTTCAAAATGGCCGCCAAAAAAGGTGGGAAAATTCAACATTGTCCGATTTCAATGAAATTTGGTTTCCAAATAGATATTGATGTCGCAACTTCAAAACTGATGTTAAAAATTGTTCGTTGAGCACCATTTTTAAAATAGCCGCCAAAAAAAGGCGGGAGAATTCAACATTGTCAAATTTCAATGAAATTTGATTTCCAAATAGATATTGATGTTGTGACTTCAAAACCAATGTTGAAAATTGTTTGTTGACTGCCATTTACAAAATGATGTCTCGACTTCAAAACTGGTGTCGAAAGTGGTCCTTAGCAAGAAC
>MJUU01018908.1:42222-56163 GCA_002080025.1 Modiolus philippinarum
AGTTGAGAAAAACTAAGTTTTAGTAACTTAAATTGAGTTTTTCTATTTTTTGTGGTTCGCGCTTTCCATATGTATCTGTAGTTCATTGTGCAGATTTAAGTGCAAGACATATCTTGTGTTGCTAGTGTATTTTATACTATATGTTTCTTGAGCTAAATGTAGGTTTCCGCATAATTATGGTTTTTGAACTGTAAAAGTTAGAAAGGCTACAAACTAGATCCCATTCTATGCCCTGCAACGAAAAGTCTGGGGCATATTATTTTACCCCTTCCGTAGGCCCATCTTCTGTACGTCTGCATGGGTGCATGGTTTGTTTGCTCAACTCCTCCTACAATTTTGATGCTAGGAATGTTATTTTGCAGATCATTTGTACATATATTCAAGATGTGCATGTGATAAGGATTTTGATTTTGGTGTATTTTTCTGGAAAATATACACTGTTGAACTTGTTATTTAAAAAAAAAAAAAATCATATAGGGTATAAAGTTAATCCACAGAAGTACGCCTGCAGTTTGATGCTAGGAAGTTTTTAGTTTGCACATCATTTGTACCTTAATTGAAGGTGTGCATGTGGTAAGCATTTTGAATTTTGTGCTTTTTTAGCTCACCTGGCCAAAGGCCATGTGAGCTTTTGCCATTACTAGGCGACAGTCGTCCGTCCACCCGTTAACTTTTATTCAAAGATCTGCTCTGAAACTACTGGCCAATACTAACCAATCTCGGGCTGAATCATCACCGCCGTATGTTCTCTCAAGTTTGTGATTTTTATGTCCGTAGACCAAACAACATGGCAGCTGTTACTAAAAATAGAACATAGGGGTAAATTGCTGTTTTTTGCAAATTGCTTAAAAATCAATACAGATATCAAAAATCTGACAGAGTAAAAATGATCAGCATGATGAGATCTACCTGCCCCGCAATTTTGAAGAATATCTGATAACCCTTCTTGGAGTTATTGCCCCTTTTCCCTAAAATTTTCATTTTTTGTTACTTTTAGTCTTATATATTGAAAATGGTAGAAGATAGAAGTGAAGTTTGAATTACAAAAATAGTCAGCAGGGTAAGATCCACATGTCCTGCAATTTTGAAGAAAATTTGACAACCCACGTAGGAGTTATGGCCCCTTTTTCTTTGAATTTTCAGGATTTTTTAACATTTTTACTTTTATTTCAAAACTGTCTGAGATTGAGGTTAAATGTGAATTGCAAAAGTATCGAGCGTTTCCAGGACTACAATTTATACATATGTCCAGCAGGTTAGCATCTCAACCAAGGTGGCCGCCACTAGGGAACATAGTTTAACATAGGACCCTATGGGAAATGCATTCAGAGATCTTCTCCTCTGAAACCACTGAGCCAATGGGGACCAAATTTTGTGACAATAGCCCTGAGGTGGTCTCCTTTAAAGTTTGTGATTTTTGTGGTTGTGCCTCATCCAAGATGGCTGCCAGTGGGGAACATATTTTAACATAGGGACCCTATGGGAAGTGCATTCAGAGATCTGCTCTGCTGAAACTACCAAACCAATTGGAACCAAACTTAATCATAATAGTCCTTGGATGGTCTCCTTTAAACTTTGTGATTTTTATGTTAGCACCTCATCCAAGATGGCCCCCAGTGTAGAACTTTGTTTAACATAGGACCCTATGGGTAATGTATTCAAAGATCTTCTCTGAAACTACTGAGCCAATTGGAACCAAATTTGATCACAATAGTTTTAAGATGGTCCCCTTGAAATTTTGTGATTTTTATGTTCATACCTCATTCAAGATGGCTGCCAACAGAGAACATAGTTTAACATATAGGGACCCGATGCAAAATACATCCAAAGATTTTATCCTCTGAAACTACCGAGCCAAATTCAACCAAACTTGGTCATAATAGTGCTTGGGTTGTCCCCTTTAAAGTTTGTGATTTTTAAGTTTGTACCTCATCCAAGATGGACGCAAGCGTGGAACATAGTTTAACATAGGGACCCTATGGAAAATGCATTCAAATGTCTGCTCCTCTGAACCTACTGAGCCAACTGGAACAAACTTGGTTACAATAGTCTTTAGGTGGTCCCCTTGAGAGTTTGTGATTTTTATGTTCATACCTCATTCAAGATGGCTGCCAGCAGCAAACATAGTTTGACATAGGGACCCTATGGGAAATGCAAATTGAACCAAACTTGGTCACAATAGTCCTTGGGTGGTCCCCTTTAAAGTTTGATTTTTTCGTTTGTACCTCATCCAAGATGGCCACAAAGCGTGGAACATAGTTTAACATAGGGACCCTATCAGAAATGCGTTCAGATGTCTTCTCCTCTGAACCTATTGAGCCAATTGGAACCAAACTTGGTTACAATTGTCTTTTGGTAGTCCCTTTCAAAGTTTGTAATTTCTATGTTTGTACCTCGTCCAAGATTGAAAATGTAACCTCTGGTGAACTGATTTATAGTATGAATGGCAGGGATGGGGTAATTGCAATCAGTAATTGCAATTGATTGCATTCAATTACAATTTTTGAAGAAATTGAAAGTAATTGCAATTGACTTTTATTTCAATTACAAGTATTTGAAAATATTTAAATACAATTTCAAAAATTGATGTAATTGCAATTACTTTTCAAATACTTTTCAGTTACATTGCCCAAGATAGTGTGTTTTGTAACAATCAGTCAATTCTGAACAATTTTGAGACAATTAACATAAATGGACATGTCACATACTTCCATTGTTTATTTAATCATTAATGATTATAGACAATCAGTGGATTTGCACAAAAGACTTAATCCCATGCCCCAGGCATTAATGGCCTCAAAGACAATGTGTCTAATTATGTTCCAATATATGTGTATTTATGTTTTAATTTTAACTAATTTAGTTTAAATATTGTTAATATTTACTTTCCCCACTTGGCATGACTTCACAGAGGGTATTGGATGATTTCATACTTCAAAATAAACTCTGAATGCAAATGCAAACATTGTGTGCAGCTCAGCTGCTGTAGGGAGAACTTTTAGAGAGACATATTGACCAGAACACTAAAGAATGGGTGATAAAACTTTGGAAACATTTATGATGAAAAGAACAAATACTGCATGGGGCTATCTTAATATCAATTTGTATTTAGTAAGGCATATCCAACAGCTTCTTGTAATCGGTCATTTTCATAATAATTAGATATATTGTTAAATAAGTGCCCAGGATTCTGTTTTTAAACAAGTATCCAGGATTCTGTTGTTAAAAAAGTACCCAGGATTAAAAAAAAAAAATTTAAAAATGCAAATTTTAGTAAATCACTAGTTGGTAACAAAGTCTGCCAAATTTAAAGGCACAAATTACCCTAATAAAAAACAATAGCAATTTTAAAATTTGTGACATTACATATTCCTGGAAAACATTGCCTTCTTCTGTGTTTGTTACTATCTCTTTTGAAACTATTGGATATGCCATTAATTCTATGCTAAATTTGTTCATGCAAACTACAAAGAAAATGTTAATATATAATCGTTCTATGATTTAGAACTGCAGTTGACTGCAGTAATAATATTACATTGCAGCATATGATAAGACGATAAATTAGTTGATGTTTTCTTTTCTTAAAATGTAATTGCAATGCAATCAATTACTTTTTAAAAGTATTTGAAAAAAATCAAATACTATTGAAAATCACTGTACTTGCAATGTAATGTAATTGAAGAAAAATGCAATGTAATTGAAAGTATTTAATTACTTTTTGATGTAATTGAACCCAACCCTGATGAATGGGTGGTCTTTTGGTGACAATGAATAAAACCAGTCACCAGGTGAGCGATACAGGCTCATGTGAGCCTTTAGGTTTGGAAAATATTCACTGTTGAATTTAGTCTTTTTTATGATTTTTCATAGCAGGTACATAGTTTGTCCACTCAACTCTTCCTACAGTTTTGATGTAGGAAATTTTTATTTTGCAGATCTTTTGGATATATATTGAAGATGTGCACATTTTTTTTTTTAAATTGTGGATTTCCTTTGTTTAGGTGCTAGTGCTGCTGATAAGGAATTTATTTCCGAAATGGCCATACAACTCATTAAAATTATTGCAGTTGAAGTTAACATATGTGTGTAGGTCTCATTTTCATTTACTCCATATCCTTTCTTAAAATGTGTGGTATGGATTACGGAATTTGGTTCTTTTTTTTTAAGATATACATTGTTGAATTTATGTTGAATAAGTAAAAGAGGGTACATGTAGTGAGAGGACAAGGGGGTTGCAATAACAGCATAACATTGAACTGATTTTTCCAACAAAAGATAACAGGGAATTGGAATTTTCTTGATAACAGCAAACTGATTCTTCAAATAACAGATATAACAGGGAAATGGACATTACAATAGAAGATAACAGAGAAGCTATTTTACCCAATACAAAATTTTGTTACACAATAACAGTTAACCCCTTAACCCCTGCACAGAATACCTTGTAAGCGCAACTCCTCTTAAACAGCTTGAAGGATTTTGATGACACTTTACACAAAGGAAGAGCACTATAGGTAGATATGCATGAAGGAATATAATTATTGTCCAAATCCAGAAAGGGGAGATAATTTGACTTTGACTTTTTATTAATTCCGTCTGCACAGAGTTCCTCGTAAACTCAACTCCTCATAAAGCACAGGAAGGATTTTGATGACACTTTGCACAAAGGGAGGGCACTATATGGAGATGTGCATGAAGGAATATAATTATTGTTGAAAAACGAGAAGGGGAGATAATCAACTTTGATTTTTCATTGATTTCGTCTGCACAAAATACCTCGTAATCTCAACTCCTCTTGAACCACTTGAAGGATTACGATGAGACTTTGCACAAAGGAAGGACACTATATGGAGATATACATTAAGGAATATGATTTTTGTTGAAAGCCAGTGAGGGGAGATAATTTGACTTAACTGGGGAAATTATGTTTTTTTCTGATTTTGACAGAATATTTCATGGGAACTCTTGTAGAAGTTATTTTTTTTTAGGATTATTTCATTGTGTCCATGCTATTTTATGGCCACACCTTGTACTGTGTCCACACCTGTATTGTTTCCACACCCATCTAAATTTGCATTTACCATATCGATTCAGTGTACAATGAAAGGGGTGTATATCTGGCTGCCATTCGGCGACAGCTCTTGTTACAAATTGTTGAACTTAGCAATATTATTTCAATTTGTAATTCAATACGAATGACAAAGTATGCCAATATGACCAAGTCCAATATGGAGTATTCATAATTCCTCTTGATTTATCGTCTCTTGTTATGAAAACATTAAAATAAGCCAGTAGTTTTCCTCTGATTCCTGGCTATGACAGGACGCAAGGTCCATCAAAATAAAAAATAAAGAAATGCTTTAAAGCAATTGATATTTATGAAGTCATTCAATAAAGGTATCATTGTGTAATGTTTTCATAGATCCGAGGTAAGCCATATTGGCCTGAGGTATAGTTTCTATTTATTTGAAAGCAATAAATGTTCAGTTTCATGGAAATTCAGGACTGGGTTGCACAAAGCTCAATTAAAACTTAATAGTCTATTAAAAGTTGATAGTCTATTAAATTAGTAGGAAATGTTAAAGCTTAATAGACTATTAAATATTTAATAGTCTATTAACTTTTGTGCAACCCAGTCCAGTCCAGGTTTTGTGTACTTTTACTGTGACTGTGTTCATGAGTTCAAATGTACTTTTAAAAGACTTTTGTTAATTTCATAATGCAGATCATGCAGGGTAATGTGAATATCAAACTGTTTCTATTTATAAACATTTTCAACCTTTTTTTTAGTATCAAATAAATTTCAATGTACATTTCAGCATGCAAGTTGTGCTGCTTTGAAAAATCACATGATGTAAGTTACACCCGATCATGTCCTTTTAAGGAGAACAGGGAGGAGCTAATGGTTTAATCTGCCAATGACAGGCAAGATTCATGTCATTGAATTGAATGGGTGGGATTAGAGGATACATTTCCATCTGAGTTACCACTGGGTCATCTTATTGAAGATGTAGGAGAAAGAAAATGAGGTAAATATTATAAAGTGTCAGATTTCTCATATCCTTTGATTTATGGTAGAATATAATTCAAAACACACATAATTTTTTCATCATTGGAGAATAACCATTTGATTTTCATGGGTGGGGGAGCCTTTGAAGGAACATCTGATCCTGGATATTTTTTCAGCCATCACTTGTCCTGATAATTTTTTTTCACGATATTTCTGATCCTGAAAATGTTTTTCAGAATTACTTCCAAGTTCCTTTATAAACATCAGATGGTTGATCCCTTAAGGCTTCATTTCTCCATAAGATCATAGATTTTCTTTCTGTATAAAAGAAGATAAAAATGTCCAGTGTTTTAATTAGTGTGGTGAAAGTCAGTTAAAAGAAAATCTTTTCCTGCTGTTTATTTTTAACATGGAACTCCTTTAAATATTGTGGGAAAATGAAAACTGTCTCACAAGGCCAACCTTTATATATTGTTTGTTTGCTTCTATTTTGGCCTACTCATTAAAAACCTACCTACTAAAAAAATTTTATTGACTTTTCCAGACAAAAATTTTACTCTATTTTAAGCACATTTCCTTTGAACTTTACCCCTTTTTGATGTCTTTCAAGAAAAAAAATGACCTAACTACCTAATTAATCCAATATTGATAGTCAAAAAACAGCAAACAAACATTTTGTTAACGATGGCCCAAAATATGGATTCTGATGTATCATTTTCATTTGATAAAATGAATGTCATCAGGTTTCTGTGGTATCAGACACCTATTGATGTTTCTAGTAATACAGTGTGACTAACTAGCTAGTATAACTTTGAATTGATCATCTGCAAGTTTTTCCCCCTTTTTAGCTCACCTGACCCAAAGGGTCAGTGTGAGCTTAATTGCCATCACTTGGCGTTTATGTCCGTCGTCCGTTGACTTTTCACATAATCATATTCTCCTCTGAAATCACGGAAGCAAATTCAACCAAACTTTTCAGGAATGATGTACTAAAGGTCCTTTACAAACATTGCTCATTTCATTCCGATTCGATAAAAAACATGGCCGCCAGCGTGGAACTTTCATTTAACATTGGACCCTATGGGAAAAATCACATTTTCATCTTTTCCTCTGAAACAACTGTAACAAATTCAACCAAACTTTACAGGAATGATGAACTAAAGGTCCTTAACAAAGATTGCTCATTTTGTTCCGCTCCGATAAAAAACATGGCCAGAAGATGTCTATGGGAAAATTATATTTACATGTCCTCCTCTACAACAACTGAAGCAAATTCAGCCAAACTTTACAGTAATGATGTAAGGAAGGTCCTTTTAAAAAATTGCTCATTTCAATCTGATCCGATAAAAAACATGGCCGCCAGCGTGGAACTTAGGTTTAACACTGGTCGCTATGGGAAAAAATCACATTTTCATCCTCTACTCTAAAACCACTGAAGCAAATTCAGCCAAACTTTACAGGAATGGTGTTCTAAATGTCCTTAACAAAGATTGCTCATTTTGTTCTGATCTGATAAAAAACATGGCCGCCAGATTGGAACATAGTTTAACATTGGACCCTATGGGAAAATCACATTTTCATCTTCTCCTCTGAAATCACTGAAGCAAATTCAACCAAACTTTACAGGAATGATGTATGGAAGGTCCTTTACAAAGATTGCTCATTTTGTTCCGATCCGATAAAAAACATGGCCGCCAGCGCGGAACTTAGGTTTAACATTGGACCCTATGGGAAAAATCACATTTTCATCTTCTCTGAAACCACTGAAGCAAATTCAATCAAACTTTATATGAATGATGTTTGGAAAGTCCTTAACAAAGATTGCTCATTTGTTTACCATCCAATAAAAACATGGCCGCCAGCACGGAACATAGTTTAACACTGAACCCTGTATGGGAAAATAACATATTTATCTTCTCTGAAACCACTGAAACAAATTCAACCAAACTTTAGGGGAATGATGTACAGAAAGTACTATACAAAAGTTGCTCATTTCATTTTGATCCAAAAAGCATGGCCTCACCTGCAGAACAATGTTTTAACATTGGAGCCCAGTATGAGAAAACCATCCTTTTTATAATCTCTGAAACTATTCAAGCAAATTTAACTAAATGTATAGAAGGTCCTTTGCAAATATTGCTCACTTCAATTGGATCAGACAAAAACACAGGTGCTAATGGAGAACATAGCTAAATATTAGACCCCATTGGTAATAAAAACATATTTTTTGTCATGGATGGCAGGCATAGAAGCATTTTGTCAGGTGAGCAATACAGGCTCAGTCTCTGAGCCTCTAGTTCACTTCCAAGAAACTTTTGCAGTGGAGTCTGGAAGAAAAAGAAGAAAACCTGAGCAATATAAAATTATATCTATATACACTTTTGTGGATAAGAAATTTTTAAAATTATAGATTTCATTTTGTCTATCTGTCTGATTGTCATCATTTTTAGCTCACCTGGCTATGCCAGGGTGAGCTTTTGCCATCACTTAGCGTCCGTCTTCCATCGTCCGTCCGTCCGTCCGTCCGTCCGTCCGTCGTAAACTTTTTTCAAAAATCTTCTCCTCTGAAACCATTGGGCCAATTAATCCAAACTTGGCCAGGGTCATCACCAGGGTATGTAGTTTAAAAAATATGTTCGGTTAGTCCGAGGACAAATCAACATGGCAGCTGTTACTAAAAATAGAACATAGGGGTAAATTGCTGTTTTTGGCAAATAACTCAAAACCATTGCAGATATCAAAAATCTGACAGGTAAACATGTATAAAATTGTTCAAAATGATGAGATCTATCTCCGCTGCAATTTTGAAGAAAATCGGAAAACCCGTCTCAGAGTTACAGCCCTTTTTCTGTAAAATTTTCAAAATTTATGCATTTTATATTTTTTATTTCAAAAACTGTAACGGGAGAGGTGAAGTGTAAATTGTAAAAATGTTCAGCATATCAAGATCTACATACTCTGAAATTTTGAAGAAAATCCAACTGCCTGTGTTGTAATTATTGACTCTTTTTCACCAAAAAAAAAATTTTTTTTCAATGCCATATGCTTATGGGTTATTTCCCTTTAAATTCTGTTTTCAAATCTTCTTTGGTTTACTTTTCTCTTTTAAAATTTCCTGCTATCACTTTATTAAAAATAAATATTTGTTACATAATCAAGAGCAAAAAAGTGTTTTTGTACAAATTTTTACATTTTTTTGCAAAAATACTTTCATAAACTATACTTATTTCACAATTTAATAATAATTGTATATATTTGTATATTGTGTTGTGTTGTAGTGTTTGTTTACCCACCATGCATTTATCTTTCTCAAATAAATACTGAAGTAGCATCTTAAGTTCAATTCCTGCATAACCTTATAACTGATCTGAATGGCTATGCCAACCATCACTGTGTCAGTGGTCCGTCTATCATAAAATTTTTCATTCAACTTCTTTTCATTCTTCTCTGAAACCGCTGGGCCAGTTGGAACCAAACTTGGGCACAATGGTCCTTAGGTGGCCCCTTTTAAAAAAAATATCTGGCAAGTCCGTATCATATCCAAGATGGCCGCCAGCAGGGAACGCAGTTTAACATTGGACCCTATGGGAAAGCATTTCATTCTAAGATCTTCTCTGAAACCACTGCGCCAATTGGAACCAAACTTGGTCACAATAGTCCTTCGGTGGTCCCCTTTAAAAATTTTGTCCGGCAAGTCTGCACGTCATCCAAGATGGCTGCCAGCGGGGGACTTTGTCCAAAATTGGACAATATTGCAAAAATCTTCTCCTCTGAAAATACTGGGCCAATTGGAACCAAACTTAGTCACAATGGTCCTTAGGTGGCCCCTTTTAAAAAATGTGTTCAGCAAGTCCACATCATATCCTAGATGGCCGCCAGGAGGGAACGTGTTTTTAACATTGTACCCTATAGGGAAACATATTCAAAGATCTTCTCCTCTGAAAGTACATGGCCAATTGGAATCATACTTAGTCACAATGGTCCTTACTTGGTCATCTTCATAAAATGTGTCTGGCATGTCCGCATAGCATCCAAGATGGCAGTCAGCGGGGGAACATTGTTTAGCCTTGGACCCCATTGGAAATTATTTAAAGATCTCCTCTGAAAATACTATGCCAATTTGAACCAAAGTGAGGCACAATGATCCTTACATGGTCTTCTTCATGAAAGGTGACAGTTTATCTATGCCCCATCAAAAATAGCTGCTAGTAGGGAACATTGTTTAATTTTCCATCATATAACATCAGCAAACTTCAAAATGAGACCCTTAAACAGTCAATAAACAAATTTTAAGATGAGAACCTTAAAAGTTGTGATTATTTTGACTTATTGTGTCAGCCATAACCCAGGTGAGCGATACAGGCTCTTGAGAGCTTATTGTTAGCTCACCTAGCCAAAGGCTATGTGAGCTTTTGGTGTCAGTCATCCCTCCGTCCATTAACTTTTACTGTGAGCTTTTGCCATCACTAGGTGTCTGTTGTCTGTCCGTCCATCCATTAACTTTTTATATGACCGCAAAAAATTTGAGGTCGTATAATGGTATGGCGCTGTCGTCGTCGTCTGGCGTCGTCGTCCTCTGTAGACACTTTTGTTTTTTGTCAATAAATCAAGTTCAAGTTGACCAATCCTAATGAAATTTTCACACAGTGTTCCTTGGCACAAAAGAAAGGCTGGGGTGTGTTTTAGTGTTTTTGGCCCCTTCTGTTTTAAAAAAAAGGGCCGAAAAGGGCAAAATTGGGTGTTTTCACATATTTTGCTGTAGAATATTTATTATATATTGGATTTTGATGGGGTTTCTTTCAGTGGATTCCTAATTAAATTTCCTATTAGTAGTATGCCAACTGATTTAATGTGGCATGTACCGTTCATCCGATAAATGGGGCCCAAAAGGGGCGATTTTCAAAAATTTCATTTTAAATATTTCTAGTCCAATTTTGATGCAGTTTTTTGCATAGGATTCCTCTTGAAAGCAAATATAGAACTGCACCATCAGATTTTGACAACATGTTTCTTTTACGAGCTATGAGGGGCCCAATGGGGTAAAATTGCAGATTTGCAGACTACCTAAAATTTTCATTTTTCATCAGATTTCGATGGGATTTTTTTCTTTGGATTTCTCTTGATATAAGCTTTCATTAGTATGCCAATTGATTTGGGGTAGCTCTTACCATTACCAAGCTACAAGGGGGGAAAAGGGCTGAAATTGCAATTTTCAGAATATGTAAAATCTGTTATTTTTGTATTGGGTTTTTTTCTTCGGATTCCTCTTATCATATAGTTAAAGTAGTATGTTGACCAATTTGACATACCTCTTGCCATTTCCAATATATATAAGGAATTATAAGGGCTAACTTTTATTTTCCTTAGTTTGTGTGCAGCTAATTACTTGGTCAAGCTCTTTATTGTGTCCATTTAATTACTGTATCAAGCTCTTTACTGTGTCCTCATTCATTTTGAATTACACTTGTTCAAATTTCAGTGTTCGACATGCTGCGGTCGTATCATGCTTCGCTCGGCGTAGCCCTTTATTTCAAAGATCTTCACCTCTGAAACTACTGGGCCAATCCTATCCAAACTTGGCCTGAATCATCACCAGGGTATGCACTTTAAAGTTTGTGATTTTTATGTCTGTAGACCCAACAAAATGGCCACTGTTACTAAAAATAGAACAGGGGTAAATTGCTGTTTTTTGCAAATTACTCTAAAACAGATACGGATATCAAAAATCTGATGAAGTAAAAATGATCAACATGATGAGATCTACCAACCCTGAAATTTTCGAGAATATTCAATGATCCGTCCTAGAGTTATTGCCTTTTTCGGCAAAATTTCTGTTTTTTTTGTTACTTTTCGTCTTATATATTGAAAATGATAAAAGATAGGGGTTAACTTTAATTACAAAAATGAATAGCATAATAAGATCTACATGTCCTGCAATTTTGAAGAAAATCTGATGACCCATATAGGAGTTATAGCTCCTTTTTCATTGAATTTTCACGTTTTTTATATGTTTTTACTTTTATTTCAAAAACTTTTCGCGATAGAAGTTACGTTTGAATTGCAAAAGTATTAAGCTTATCAAGGATTACAATTTCTACACATGTCAAACAGGTTCGCATCTCAGCGTGGAACACAGTTTAACTTGGGGACCCTTTAAGAAATGCATTCAAATGTCTTCTCCTCTGAACCTACTGAGCCAATTGGAACCAAAATTGGTTACAATTGTCTTTTGGTGGTCCCTTTCAAAGTTTTTGATTTTTATGTTTGTACCTCATCTAAGATTGAAACTCTAACATCTGGTGAACTGATTTATAGTATGAATAGGTGGTCCTTTGGTGACAATGAATAAAACCAGTCACCAGTTGAGCAATACAGGCTCATGTGAGCCTCTAGTTTTGTGAAACAGTGCTTTAAAATTTGTTAGTAAGAATTATTTGAAATTTGATCTGAAGCTTTGTATTATGTAAGTGATTTTTGGTTTGAAATGCAACCAATCAGTTTGCATATACTTTAAGTGATTTTTAACAGTAAACCAAATTTTCAGCAAATTTCTTGTACTCGTCTGGTGGTTTGATTTAATGAGTTGTATCATCTGGGCAATTTGTCGTTTGTCAGGGAACCTTTTCCTGTTTAAAATTATGTCAGATCGATGCATAAGAACCAATAAAATATCAAATGGTTTTCACATTATTTTCTTTTCCATATTTGTATGAGTTCTGTGGAAGATGCTTTTTTTTCAATTTTAGAGTGCTGTACTCAACTGCAGAGAAGTCATTGTACAACCCATCATGATTTGTTTATCTTTGATGTCCTCTTGTTTACAATTACCAGACAGGACCAGATAAATGGTGCCAGTACAGTTGGAATTTCAAAAATAATATAATCATTTTTCAGGAATCATGACCAGTTAAATTGTCATTGGCCAATATTGTGTTGCTTGCTGTGAGCAGAGCCAACACATAGCATTGAAGTTGTTGTCCTCCTGCGTTGTTGTCTGTCAGTTTTTGAATCAGGCCACAACCCCATCAAAACTTTAAGTCCAATTCAGACCAAACTTTCAGGCTATGTTGTTCACCTGGTCTAGTTGTGCACATGATACTTAGAATTTTAATTTTACAAAATATACAGGTTCACTGGGCTAAAATAGCCCATTTATTAATCTGGTTTGTTAATCTGCAACTCCATCACAACAATTACTGTAAGTCAGATTTCATCCAAACTTAAGAATATGTTGTTCACCTGGTGCAGTTATGAACCTGATACTTATTATTTTGATTTTACAGAATTAAGAGGTTCACAGAGCAATAGGGTAACTGTGGTATGTGGATGTACTCACAAAGGTTTAACTTCTTTATAATTTTTTTCCAGGAATATGGTAACTACCAGTTTTGATAGAAGACAAAGGTCGTATAGACAAGTGATTCAATCTTAAATATGGGAATGGATTGAGAGTGCCGTATTTGTTCAACCTAAATAGAGTGGCAATGATTATGGCTGAGGTAATGTCTGTAGGTAAAAATTTGCCCACCTCAAAAAAAGGAAATCAAAGACCAGTCTGTATATACCTTGATAAGATTTACGCTGCCGGCCAGTGAAAACCACTTCCTGATAATTCTTCCCCTTCACATAAAATACATTAAATAGACAGAATTACCATACTCAGGGGGTCCAACCTAATTGGTTGGAGAAGTCCTAATTTGGTTGGAGCAAAATCGATTGTGTATGAGTTTAAGTTACTAAGAACGTTTAGATTAATAAAAATGTTACCTTTCGGCAATGACTAAATAAATTCACCCTTTTCAGTCAATATTTGTTCAAAATATGTAAGATTTAGAAAGCTATTGAAGAAAAACATCAACGACATACATTTTGAACTTCTGCGATATTTATACCCCCTGCAAACAAAGTTTGGGGGGTATATAGGAATCACC
>MJUU01018910.1:9120-29527 GCA_002080025.1 Modiolus philippinarum
GGACTCTTTTTAAGATAGCTTTACATATTTACATCACTTTTTCAAATGGGAGTAATAACAAAATTACCGAAAGTAGTTGTCAAGAGTCGGTAAAAATGTCGACCGTAATTGTCCTGACTTGGAACAGACATTTCAAACGAAATGGTGGGTTAAAACCGGTTGTATGGCATGCCAAACCTCCCTTCCCATTGAGGTATAGTCCAGGAGCAACTAGATGAACAGTCATTGAAAAAATGCAAAGATAATAAATAGATCACGATTAAAAAGTAATTCTCTCTTCCTTTCCACTTTTTATATTTCAGCGTATTTCAGCCCGGTAGTCCCCTAGTCGAAGGCCATACGGCCGAAACAAATTAAAAAACATACAAATGAGAAAAATGGAAAGAAGGGAAGACTGTCCGACGTTTCAGCCGTATGGCCTTCGACTAGGGGACTACCGAGCTGAAATACGCTGAAATATAAAAAGTGGAAAGGAAGAGAGAATTTAAATACATACATGATATTATAAAATAGACTGCTTCTTAACATTAATGCTAAAGTGCAATCAATTTTCTTGGATCTGCTCGACCCTTTGGCATGAATCTATTTTATAATATTTTATTTATGTATTGAAATTCAATATTTACATAGTACAGAAAACATACGTTTTATTTCTCGTTCTTGACTATGTTCACGATTTGGCACAATTTTTACAGGTAATATCTGTGACACGCCATTAGGTCTGCCTTCTCTCGTCCTTTCCCCTTTCTTCTCCGTATTTCCGCCTGGTAGTCCCTTAGTCGAAAGCCATACGACCGAAACGTTGGGCAGTCTTCCCTTCTTTGCTTTTTCTCAACAGAGCGAAATTACTGTCTCAAAAACTTATACATCAAGGGTATGTTCAGTCACTGTTGCAATTGTCACTACAGAAGTTTTACGGTCGTCACCACGATTTGACAGACCATTACAATGTTTCTGTTTCACAAGTGAGAACAGATATTTTTGGGTATGTCTAGAGTTTGTTACCGGACTGACTAACACCGACTGTGACAAAACCGGACTTTTCACTGGCAGTGTGACGGGTGCCACGCGTGGAGCAGATCATGCTTACAATTCCGGAGCACCTGATGATACCTCAGTTTTTATAGAGTTCACACTGCTAGTGCTTTAGTTTTTATGGCGTACTTGTTCAATTTTGTTTATTTGTTTTGACTTTGTCATACTATCTCAATTCGTGTTGCTGTGAATGTTGGATTTATGATTTTAGAATTTCCCCTTTCCTTTTCTTGCTTCGGTATTCGTTTGCCGATGTATTTTATATGTTCTTTAATTTGTATATTTGCGTTTTTTACTTTTTAATTGTGGCCAACTATAACATTTTTATTTTGTTCCATAGTATTGTGGCCATCGAAAAACACATATATTTTTATAATAAGTAGATCCCCTGCAAACGAATGACACGTTTATATAATTACCTTCCAGCTGCTTTATCAGTTTCCATTTGACAGTAAACTTTGATCCCGGTCTAATTTCAGGAAATATTTTATAGACACCATTTTTACACACTGTTCATTGCTGGGGATCACCAAAATCTACAGGTTTATCTGTAAACAAATTAAAAAAATAAATTAATGTGAGACTAAAACACAAATGACGACTCACATCAAAATTGAAATAAATTGGCTATATCGGCATATTATTAACATGCCTCATCAGAAGCGGTACGACCTAAAAAATAAAATCCTTGTACCAAGCAGTAAAACTAATGAGCGACAAGGATTCGATTTAGATAGATTCTCCATTTTGTGGAAAGAATCCACAATGCAAAATAAAGGCATGGAAAGAAGTATAAATATGGTGCAATAGAAAAACTTAAATCAAACCAATTATACCAAATAAATATAATGAGGTTATTTGGGATAAAGTTGTATTTTTTAAACATATTTTGATTTATAGTCGAACAATAATTTTGGTTTCATCTGCACTGGGAAAGACATCAGCGGTCATATTCACAATAAAATTCTCTGAAATTTAAAATCAAACCATTATGCCAAATAAATATCTTGAGGTTATTTGGAGTATAGTTGTATTTTTAAACGTATTTTGATTTATAGTCGAACAATTATTTTGATTTTATCTGCACTGGGAAAGACATCAGCGGCCATATTCACAATAAAATTCTCTGAAATTGAGATATTCTTTGTACAAGAAGGATCAACAGAAAATGTATTTAACGATCTCCGAAACTATAGTGCAAATATAGAATCAAACTTGATAGGAATTGAATTTTGATGATATCCTCTAAAATGCGGTCAGTTTGTTTAATGGCATCCAAACTTTCCAAACAAGTTCTTTACATAGAAAAAAATTAATCATAGTATTACGGAAAACGTTTAAAAGATCTGCATTGAAAAACATCATACCACCTGCAATCAATAAGAAAAAGAAGGGAAACGGGGAATGTGTCAAAGAGACAACGACCCTAAGGGGAGCAATAACAACTCAAAGCCACCATAAGATCTTCAATGAGGTGAGGAAACCCCACATCCAAGGGTAGGTCGGAGTTGGCCCCTAAATAAAAGAGTAATCAAGTTCAGCGAAATAAGCATCTTCCTAGACTCCGATAGACATAAAGTGAACTAACTAGAAAACAGACAAGACACACAAAGGCTTAATAAATTTCCTGACTTAGGACAGGCGCAAACCTGCTGCGGCGGGGTTAAACTAGTTTTATTGGGCCCAAACCTTCCAAAAACTAGTTTTATTGGGCCAAAAACAAGCTTATTCACAACAGTTCTTTGGTGGTTCTTTTCGCAAATTATTCTTACTGTTTTGTTAGCTCGAATCAGAAGGTCGATGAGTGTCCTGCAGTTGTTTGAGATTTGTGATTGTCTTCTGTCAGTCTTTTTGTCGGGCCACGGATGGCTGCTACTGTAAGAACACTGCCAGTTGATTTCATGCTTGTTTACGATTCTGCATCCAAGGTTTAAGTGACATGGATGTAGCATTGCTCGACATCTAGCAATTGATTCCGCTATAGCATATTAGCATATTTTGAGGTATGAGCAAAGCTCATTGTTGAAGGCCTCATGGTGACTTCAAGATAAAGAAGCACAATAAAAGGGTGTTTCATTGCTTTTGTTTTACCATGTATTTTTAGAGACTTTGTCTCATGTGCATTCTCTCCATGTCCCTTCATTGCTTATTTTAGATCAAATCATATGTTTCAACACCATATGGTGGTCATTTTAAAAACTTATAAGGGATATTTCAACAGCTTATGTCTCTTCAGTGCCAAACAATTCAAAACATGTGAAAGATGTTTGGAAGTAATTTGACACCAAATTACCGATTAAATATAAACATAAAAACATGAGATATATTAACACTAGCGAACTACTCCTTAGTATTGTAAAATGTAGATATTGCAAAATTTCAAAATCAATCGAATTTTGTGCAATTTACGAAGTACTACTATAGTGTTCTAAAAATCAGTGTAAAATATAATGTTTAGCTATTTAGGCATGTATTTTGTTAGAAGTATCAATTCTAGTATGACATAAAATCAATAGTGATTCTGGTCAAAACAATATATACCTGTCATATGTAGGGAAAAAATCGTCACATGTGACAAGATCCCGATTTCACTGAATGGAAAATTTTATAGAGACGATTTTTACAGAGAACTTTTTTGCTATGTTCAAAATTGTTACAGAAAACGAAGATACGCCTTTTTAGTAATAGGGAAAGACAAAACATGTTTTGTTAAGAACCACACTATTTCAAATAAGAAGTGCACTGAGTCTGATGTAATCAAAATGTTTGACTTTTTGATCGCCAGATCGACAATATTTTTGTCAAATTCGGAGGTCGCATTTCCAACAGACAATAGGGATTTCTATTGGAGTTGGTAAAACAATTCCCCGTGGTAGAGATGTATGCTCTTTATTTTTCTTAGATGTGGTGTACTTGTACATGAGATAATATCTCATGTGTGCACTTTTTTCAATTACTTTTATCTAAATTTATGTAAATTCTAAAACCGAAGGATTAACTCCCACCATCGTAGTTTTGTCCTTAGCTATATTTGATATTACTGATTTTTCGGATTTCGTTTGGTTTTTGACATTATGGATTTCCTTTGTTTGTGTTCTAGTGCTGCTGATGAGGAATAAATTTCCGAAATGGCCATACAGCTCATTAAAATTATTACAGTTGGAGTTAACATGTGTTATGGTCTCATGTTCATTTACTCCATATCCTTTCGTAAAATATTCTATGGCAACTAACTGTACGCCACTCCTAGCTGACCTTTTCCTTTACTGGTACGAGGCCAAGTTTTTACAAAGACAAACAAAAACATTTAGCCAAGTCAATTAATTTCAACTTCCGCTACATAGACAATGTACTTTCTCTAAATAATCCAAAATTTAAGGAATATTTACATTCAGATCTCTCCCTTGAAATTAAAGAAATAACTGATACACCTTATTCAGCTTCGTACCTAGATCTTTTGTTGTATATTGACCAAGATGGACGTTTGAAATCTAAGCTTTATGACAATCATGATGATTTTAACTTCCCAATCATCACGCTGGTCATATAACTTAGATTTCAAACGTGGATCTTCGACGATAAACAACAAAAAATCTTTCTTAACAGCAACATGCCTACCTTTCCAGCCTACGGAGTGTAAAATTCACAGTTGATTCGATACTGTCGAGCATGTAGTTTGTGGAGTGATTTTTAACACAGCAAAACCACTGTCCCAAAAGCTGCTTAGACAGGGATTTGTTCAGCCTATGCTCAATAAATTATATGGCCGTCACCATAACATCATAGAAAAATATGACGTGTCAGTGTCCCAAATGATAGCGAACATTTTCAGCTAGATTCACGTCTTCCTGGATTTGACTATACCGATTTTGACTTTTCCACTGATTGACACACTTGAAGTGTGACGGGTGTTGTTGGACATGTTTACCCTTCCGGAGCACCTGATGTCACTCTCAGTTTCATGGGAGTTCACACTGTTAGTGCCTTGGTTTTGAATGTTGTGTTTTTGTGTCTGTGCTTTGTGGTGGTCTGCCGTCGTTGTTTTCTGTGTTCTCAATTTTGCCATGTCTTTGGACTCCGATTTTTGCAAATGTCACTGTTTGTTCCTTCGGTTTTCTGCTGTCGTTGTTTTTATAACACATTTTTCATTGCTGGGATCCCTAAAATTTACAGGTTTATCTATACACGATAAATAAGGAAGTGAAAAAGTAAATTAACATGAGACTAAAACATACTAGTAGATTGGGACTCACATCATAATTGACATAAATTGGCTATATAATCACGGACAAGGATACGATTTAGATAGGTCCTCGGTTTTGTGGAATGCAATTATCTCTGATATGCCACAATGCCAAATAAATTCATCGACACAAGTATAACTTTGCTGTTAGTGTTAGATATTTGTGATAATTCAATATCTTCACTGGAACTGGGTCCCTAAAATAAGCCGTTATATTTTCATGCAATATTTTGACACTGTACATCTAAAGGGTCTAATTTTCTTTCTTTTTAAATATTGCATGTTTAATTCTACACCTCTCGATAAAAAAAACAAATAACAAAAACAACAAAGGAAAAGCTGAGTATATTTCTGTCACTATAGTGTTTAATATTCTGTAAAAAATATGTTGTTTATTTATGAAGGCGTTTATTTGGTAAAAAGTCTCAATTTCTAGTATGACATAAAATCAATAGTGTTTCTGTTCAAAACAATATATAAACAAATATATATTTGACACTTTGGCAGTAGTACCTGTTATATGTAGGGAAAAAATGATAAAACGTGACAAGATGAAGGCCGGAAATTTGTTAGTATTTCCAAGGGCAAAAATAAAGAAATGGTATACTTTTAAAGAGGGGGAACATCATACGATTGTATTCAAATAATATATATCGATTACAAATACAATATGTAATGACAGTTTAATGTAATTTGACATATTTCAAAAAGAAAACATTGTAAGAAAAATAACTGGTACGTTCAAAGAAAAAATGATAAGTATTTCTCGAAATTGCGTCATGATATTCTCATTATTGTTTCAATGATAGAACCAACATTTCCATCTTAATATGTTAATTTATTGACTATTGTTGCCTTGACCTTAGACCTTGACCTGATTTAAACATTTCCGACAAATTTTTAGGACTATTTTTATAAATTTATTTTTATATTTTCAATAGTCTTTTAGCAAAAAAAATCAGAAATCAAACATAAAAATCGATTTTTCCCAGAACACCCAAAACTTTTGACCAATGTAACAAACGAAGATCTTAACAAGATACACATTTTTTCATTGGATTTGTCAGCTATCTAAAACGGTTTCTGAGTATCCGGTAAGGTATCAGATCAAATATCCAAGTCCCAAATGACCTTTGATCTAAGCATTTTAAGATTTGACTCCAACGGCGAAGGTCCAAAGTTTCTTCCACGTAACGGCAGTTCACACTGTCAGTACTTAAGTTTTTCGTGTTGTCCTGTATATGTAGTTTTGTTATCGTCAGTGATGTTTGTGCTCGTCCTTGTGATTGTTTCAATACTATAGAGATTAACAAAAAGCTTTCCAAAATTTCACGCTGGTACTGTTTGAGGGTTAGAGAAGTAACATGTACCATGGATTTCGTTGGTTTTTGTCTAAGGGTTAGAAAATTACATTAACCAATCAGCTACAAAGAAGACATTTCAAAACACTATATGCCTCACTGATAGTGTGACGGGTGTCGCTAGCACCTGATGTCACTCACGGTTTTCATGGGAGTTCACACTATGAGTGCCTTAGTTCTAAATCTTATCTTTTTATTTCCGTGCATTGTAGCTGTCTCACCTCCTTGTTTTGTCTTTGTTTTTCTCTGTTGCCGTTTTTGCTATGTCTTTGGACTTCGATTTTTGTAGTCATCGCCTTCCTTGTTCCTTCGGTATTCTACTGCCGTTGTTTTTTAAAGAAAAATATATGTAATAAGAAATAAGATTTGTCAAAAAGCATAAATCTCGAACGGTTTGTCGTACAAACACAAAAAACAACATTTTTCCTGTTACACCTTATCAGACAACTTTTACTGTTTTACTGAGTTTATACCGGTATAAGGTTTCTTTTTTAAAAGATTAAATGCAATGAATGCAGGACATTTTGCATTGAGTGTTGGCCTCAGTTTACTTTAGGAATCCTTGTCATATTCGGCTTG
This sequence comes from Modiolus philippinarum, assembly GCA_002080025.1. Classification (NCBI taxonomy): domain Eukaryota; kingdom Metazoa; phylum Mollusca; class Bivalvia; order Mytilida; family Modiolidae; genus Modiolus; species Modiolus philippinarum. Next base: position 16,339 of record MJUU01018910.1, read on the forward strand.
GCTTATCTTTTGACTGTTCTAAATCTAACCCTAGAACATTAAATCTAACCCTAACCCTCTCTCTACCATAACCCTAATCCAAAACCTTAACAATGACACTTATCTAAAGTAACCAATGTAGATACGAAACCAGAGGCTCCCAGGAGCCTGTATCGCTCACCTGGTTTTCATTTGCCACAATCAAGCTAACATTGTAAGTTATACAGTTAAACTTCAGTCTCTCTAACTTTGGTAGCTCAAACTCAACCAATTTTTGAACTGTATTTAAAGTCTGATCATGTTTTACTATATGTCTTTGTTGGACTTTTTTGACAAAAAACATTCTTGCTAAGGACCACTTTTGACACCAGTTTTGAAGTCAAGACATCATTATGTAAATGGCGGTCAACAACAATTTTTAACACCATAAAGTCGCAAAATCAATATCTATTTGGAAACAAAATTTTATTGAAGTCAGACAATGTTGAATTTTCCCGCCTTATTTGGTGGTCATTTTGAAAATGGCGGTCAATGTACAATTTTCAACACCGGTTTTGAAGTCGCAACATCAATATCTATTAGGAAACCAAATTTCATTGAAATCAGACAATGTTGAATTTTCCCGCCTTTTTTGTCAGCCATTTTGAAAATGGCAGTCAAGGAACAATTTTTAACATCAGTTTTGAAGTTGCCACACCAATACCTATTTGGAAACCACATTTCATTGAAATCGGACAATGTTGAATTTTCCCGCCTTTTTTGGCCGCCATTTTGAAAATGGCGATCAACAAAAAATTTTCAACACCTGTTTTGAAGTCGCAACATCAATATCTATTTGGAAACCAATTTTTATTGAAATCGGACAAGGTTGCATTTTCCCGCCTTTTTTGGCGGCCATTTTGAAAATGGCGATCAACAAACAATTTTCAACACCAGTTTTGAAGTCGCCACAGCATGGCAAAATTTCATCAATTTACACTTAACCTTCATCTTCTATAGTTTTGGAAATAAAAGACGAAAAATACAAAAAATTTAAAAATTTGGTGAAAAAAGGACAATAACTCCTACAAAGGGTTTTTGATTTTCTTCAAAATTTCAGGGTGGATAGATCTTGATATGCTGAACATTTTATCAATTTAAAGTTGACCTCTATCTGTTATAGTTTTTTTGATAAAAAATAAAAAATATCAAAATTTTGAAAATTTTACGGAAAAAGGGCAATAACTCTAAGACGGGTTTCAGATTTTCTTCAAAATTGCAGGGCTGGTAGATCTTGCCATGCTGATCATTTTTACCCCGTCAGATTTTGATATCTGTAACGGTTTTCGAGTTATTTGCAAAATACAGGAATTGACCCTTATGTTCTATTTTTAGCAACAGCAGCCATGTTGTTTGACCCTCGGACTAATCGAACACAATTTTGAAACTGCATACCCTGGTGATGATTCAGGCCAAGTTTGGTTACAATTCGCCCAGCAGTTTCAGAGGAGAAGTTTTTTGAAATTGTTGACGGACGGACGGACGACGGACGCAAAGTGATGGCAAAAGCTCACTTGGCCTTTTAGGCCAGGTGAGCTAAAAAGCACCACCTTAAAGTAGTGAAACCCCTAAAGTGAACTAAGGCAGACATTTTTTTAAAATAAATAACAAATAACTAAATACCAAAGTTACTCAGTGTAAATTCAATTACTGTATATGGCTATTACGACAGCCTCTTCTTTGCAAATAAAATCTAAACACTTGGAAGACAATAAACACAAAGATGTTTAAAAATTAATAGAGAAATTATTTACTAGGGCTTCATCTATCTGATAGTGACGCCGTTTAGTCGTGTATGTGTTCTATTTTTTTAATTAATTAACACTGCTTTTAGCAATATTTTTCTCTTTGAAAGGGGACTTTTAAATAAATAAAATGTGCAACTGCCGTTTAGGCTTTTCTGTTAAGGATATCAACCCTCTGAAAAGGATCAACGCGTTGCCACGTAGTTAAAGGTTTCACTGTAAAGATTTAAAATGTACTCGTTAGAAGGTAAAAGTAGTTTTTTTTTAAATGACATTAACATAGTAAAAAAAATATAAAAAAATTTATTCTATTTTATTAAATCTCACTTCTTAGGGACCGACCATTTAACTTGAAAAGGGGGGGGGGGGGCTATGCTTTTTTCTAAAAAATATTTTGGACCCGATTTTTTGCGAAAAAAATATTTTGGTTGCCAAAATGATGAAAAAATTTCTGAAGGGGCTTTCTGCCCCAAAAAAAATCATGTTAATTTTTGAGAAAAAAAATATTTTGTTGATACACATGAAAAGAATTTTAAAAAATTTTCTGTCCAGAAAAAAAACATAACCCCCCCCCTTCAGGTTAAATGGTCGGTCCATTATTCTTATTCTTCTTCTCGTCTTTTCTGCCTCAAATTTTGTCTGCCCATTTTCTCGCAAACCAATGGTCGGATCTTGACCAAACTTTACATGAAGATGGATCCTTATTTCAAAAAATGCAGACAAGTCTTGGAATTTTCAAAATGGCACCGGTTGCCATGGAAACAGCAAAAAGGTGGGAAAATGAAAGTGCTCAGAATTGTATGAAATTTTACAGGAAGGTTGCTTTGGACATCAGGAATTAGGTTCCGGTCTCCCAAACTTCAAAATGGCACCTGTTGCCATGTAAATGACAAAATGGCTGGAAAATGAAAATGCTAAGAATTGGATGAAATTTTACAGGAAGGTTGCTTAGGACATGGCAAATAGGTTTCCGGTCTCCAAGACTTCAAAATGGCACCGATTGACATGCAAATGGCAAAAAGGGCGGGAAAATGAAAGTGCTCAGAATTGGAAGGTTGCTCAGGACATGGGAAATAGGGTTCCGGTCTCCAAAACTTCAAAATGACACCTGTTGCCATGGAAATGGCAAAAAAAGCGGGAAAATAAAAGTGCTTGGATTTCGATGAAATTTTACAGGAAGGTTGCTTAGGACATGAGGAATTGGTCTCTGGTCTCCAAGACTTCAAAATGGTACCCGTTGCCATGGAAACGGCAAAAAGGTCGGAAAATTCAAAATGCTCAAAATTGCATAAAACTCAGCAGACTGGTTGCATAAGTTGTGTGATTTCTGATTTCGGAGTTCGTTTGGGAGACTTTTGTATCAGCATCCTGATACAGTTAAAAAATTTTATCTTTAAAATGATTTTAAAAATATATATATTTCAATGGTTCCTGGCGGGTCATAGTAATGTTATATATTAAGAAAAGCTTAAGTTATACATGTATTTAATTTAATAAGTCTACTTTCTTCATATATTGCTACATGACCGACGGCCTTTCTCAACGAACAAAAAGCATACACTCAGTATTGTTTGTTGGCTATCTATACAGTCAATCATTTAGCACTGTTTTGCAATTGGAGAAGATTACACCTTACACAATGAAGAGCATATAGCCAGTCTCTGCACAGCTGTCCTACTTTAAATATGTGTGATGATGGAATCTATTTCTGACTGCTTCAGTCTAATAATAAACGCATCTAAGAGTCCTTTGAACGTGCAATTGTTTCAATAGGGATGTTGTTGTGTTCCATAAAGGTGGGCAGTTTGGTTTAATGTATAGTTTTAAAACGTTTCTAGATCATTACAACTTAGCAGAAAGTGCTCATAGTCCTCGTCACCGACATGACATAACTGGCAAGTTTCCGACTTTGCATTGTCCAATTTGCGTAGAATGATGTGTGTTCTATATGTACCTGTACACTGCTGTTATGATCTATTGCACTTCTCCAGCAAAGATAAAGTTTCTTGATATCCAATTCGCTTGTATGCATGTATTGCAAAGTTGTTTTTGTTTTTGCCTATTCTGTAGACTTTTCTCGCCATACTTTATCTAATTCATTGTGTGTAATTTACTTACTGAGTCCAGTATTATTGCATACGCTGAAGGAAGATTATGTGATTTCAAGATGGAATTAACTTTTATAACCAATTCATTTGAGGTGTTGTCCTTAAGAGCGAGTTGCCTAAAAGCAAGATGGTATTCGATAGTACATGTATTTGATTATCTTATGAACACTCCCATTTTGTGTATTATTTAAAGGTTTTCTTCTGAAAAAGTTCTTATCTATGTTTATCGGTAATTTGTATGAATTTTCTTTGATCTGCATTGCCTGGTATTCTCGGTATCACTGAACAGGCCGTGAGATAGAAAATAATGGGTCATTGTGAAGGCGTCACGCGCGGGTTGCTATGCTGACGTCATGTTTGGTACTACATTTCGTTATACTACATAAATTGGCTGTGATTGAATATAAATTTCAACTTATTTCAATTTCTTGTAGCGTTCTATTTATCATTTTGTGAATTACCGATAAAAGAAATATAGGATATTTTGTTTTGATACGGACTTTATCACGGCCAGTATCAAGTGAGCCCGCTAGGGCGAGCTTGATGCGTTACGCCGTGATATTTACACAGAGTGACTTATGGAATATAGGACATTTTGTTTCTGATACGGACTTTATCACGGCGTAACGCATCAAGCTCGCCCTAGCGGGCTCACTTGATACTGGCCGTGATAAAGTCCGTATCAAAAACAAAATGTCCTATATTCCATATACTAGTAAGTCACTCTGTGTAAATTCTAAGATTTCGATTCCCTATAACATTCTTGGAATAACATAAATACGCCAGAGTAACGAAGTTACTGGTAATTTATTTTCTGCATATGCGCATTTTGACAACTTATGTCTCATCAGTGCAGATGAAACCAAAACATTTGAAAGTACAATAACCGAAAAACGTGTAAAAGCTGATAGAGAACAAATAACCGAAATGATCTTAATAGAAATTCATCCAAGGACAGACCTATGCATGAGGGAGATACTCCTTAGTTTTAAACAAAATTTTGTAAATTCAGATATTGCAAGTTTCAATAAAATCGGTTTTTTGGTCAGCACCGAAGTACTGACTAATGGGTTGGTGAATACCCTCGGGGACATACAGTCTACCAGCAGAGGCATCGACCCAGTGGTAATAAATAACAAAATACAAAAACCTACTGGTAATTTATTTTTTGCATATGCGCATTTCGACAACTTATATATATATGTCTCATCAAAGCAGATCAAATAGACAATGGAGATAATAAGCATAAGACAGTGACTTAAGTTTAAAAGAAGAACACAAGTATTGATATACAAAAGGCAGTGACTTATCAACATAAGAAAGTGATCCATGATCAACAACCAGATGATGGACATGATAAAAAATTCATTAGAAAAGGTTCAGTGTTGAAAAAAGAAAACAAGTCTCGATGAACAAAAAAAAAACAGATTGACAAACATTAGAAAGTGATTCATGATCAACGACGGACCGATGGAGATGGTAAATGTTTGAAAGTGAATGATGTTGAAAAAAAGCAAAAGTGTCGATGAACAAAGGACAGGAGAAAGTGATCGATGATCCACAATCATGCAAAAGGTACAGAAGATAATCGTGTGAAAGTGACCGGTGTTGAAAAAAAAAGAACACTAGTGTTGATGAACAAAATACAGTGACTAATAAACATAAGAAAATGATCCATGATCAGAAACTGAACAATGCAGTTGATAAATGTTCAAAAGTAAGCAATGTTTAAGAGAAGAACCCAAGCAGCAAAAAAAAAACAAGGGATCTGTGAGCAAATGCTCACTAGTAATACCTCCGCTCTCATCTTCCAGTCTCTAATAACCTGACAAAGTTGGTAAACAAAATGTAGTACCCCACAAGTCTTAAAATGTGTCCCACAATATGGCATGCCTACACAAAGCTTCTGACAAAATTTCAAGTTTGTATCATTTACCAATGCAGAGAAAAGCTGTATGAAAGTTGTGAGGGACGGACAGGATGTAAAAATTAAACTAAGTCAGTAAACAGGAAGTAGCAATCTGACAGGTCTGAAAATGCATCCCACAATATGGCATAATTAACTATACAAAGCTTGTGACAAAATTTCAAGTTTGTATCATTTACCATTGCAGAGAAAAGCTTTACGAAAGTTGTGACGGACGGACAGAATAATGAAAAATTGACTAAGGTTATAAACAGGAAGTAGCATCCCGACAGGTCTGAAAACGCATCCCACAATATGGCATGACTTTACAAAGCTTCTGACAAAATTTCAAGTTTGTATCATTTACCATTGCAGAGAAAAGCGACGGACACACAGAATAATGAAAAATTGACTAGGTCGGTAAACAGGAAGTAGCATCCCGAAAGGTCTGAAAATGCATCCCACAATATGGCATGACTATACAAAGCTTCTGACAAAATTTCAAGTTTGTATCATTTACCATTGCAGAGAAAAGCTTTACGAAAGTTGTGACTGACACACAGAATAATGAAAAATTGACTAAGTCGGTAAACAGGAAGTAGCAACCCGACAGGTCTGAAAATGCATCCCACAATATGTCATTACTACACAAAGCTTCCGACAAAATTTCAAGTTAGTATCATTTACCATTACAGAGAAAAGCTGTACGAAAGTTGTGACGGACGGAATTACGGAATGACGGAAATACGGAATTACGGACACAGGTAAAACAGTATACCCCCTCCTCCTCCGGAGCGGGGGTATAATAAAATAAATAAAAAAACAGTGACTAAAAACACAAAGCATTGATTGGTAATCAACGAAATTTACCAATGTGGATAAAAAGTATACAATTGTTGATAAAAAAAAAGACAGTGGCATATAAACAGACAAAAGTAATAAGGAGACAATCATTTGATTTTCAGGGGGGGGGGGGAGGTTTAGGCCATTTTGGCTAAAAATTTTATTTATTTTCACGAAAATCTCAAACAAATTATTTATTTTCAGGAAAATCTCAAACAAATTATTTATTTTCACGAAAATCTCAAATTATTTATTTTCACCAAATGTCCCATCAAATTATCTATTTGTATTTGAAACAAAAAAATTATTCTTCAAATCAAATTAAATTATTTATTTTCATGACAAGGAATATTTATTTTCACAGGCACCAAGATTAAATTATTTATTTACAAAATCGCCCAAGCCCCCACACCCCTGGAAATTAAATGGTCGTCCCCTAAATAATCAACAACAAAACAGTAAATACTTGAAAGTGGCTGAAGCTAAAAGAAACAATTTATCTTATGAAACCCCAGATACAGTTAGGGCATCTGATACAAAGCGAAAACTTGATGAAATGGTAAAGTTATTTGATAAAATTAGAGACGAAACTAGAGCATCTGAAAGAAAACGATGACGGGATAAAGGCAGAATTTATCTGATCAAACCAGAGACGAGATAAAGGCATCTGAAAGAAAGCGAAAAAATGATAAACAAGAGAATTTACTACTATTCCATGAATCCAGGGACACAATAAGGGCATCCTATCGAAAACAAAATCAGGAGGAAAGGGAGAATTTTTCTGAGAGGTTGGAACATATGATAGAAAACAAATGCACGATGAATGGAAAAATTTATCCGATGATACGAGAGACACAATTTGAATATCCAATAGGAGAAGAAAGCACGATGAGAGGGAGAATTTATCAGATTAATTCAGAGATAAGGACATCTGATGGAAATAAATAGCAGAATGAAAGGGACAATTTACCTGATGATGAAGAGAACAGAAGAGAAGAGGAGACCAGCAGAGAAAGTCAGCAAAGAGAAAACTGAACCTGGAAAATTCACTTGAGACATTCTTTCACAAAATCAAATTTGGGCCTTCATTTGTATGTGTATGTTGTAATCGACTGCTTTATTAAGAGACTGTGAATAAGATTACCAAGAACACATTCAGAACTTCATAACGAAGCATTAACAGCCTGGACTTATGATAAGAATAAGATTACCTACATATGCAAAACATGTATTGGTTCACGGCAAAAGAAAAGCATTCCAGCGCAGGCACCAATGAATGAACATTACCTTACCGAACTCAGGGAACCATTGGCATTGTTAACAGATTTTGAGGCCAGGTTAATTTCCAGAAATTGTTTTTCACGAAAATTCTTGCCCTATCATGAGGATGACAGAAGGTTGTTAATGGGTTTGTTGTTAAAGTGCTTGTGGACAGTACAAAGACATGCAGTTTGTTACCAAGACTACTAGTAGCAATGAAGTCTGGACTGTCAAGTTAAAAAGAAAACTCCAGTACCAGGGACATGTTGATTTCCAACACATTTCTCCTGACAGAGTGATATCCTTCTTGCTATTTCTGAGGCAAAACAATGATTTCTACACAGATTTCTCTGTCCTTGTAAACTGAAGATATTTGGCTGCTAGAGATTATACTTTCTTCTTGGAAAGTTTGACAGGTGTACAAACATCTCGGGCAGAATCAACGGGAAGTGACTTCGATAATCACGAAGAAAGAAAATGTAATGAAGAAGAAAATACTGGTCATACTCATCAAATTGAGCTCAAAGTCAACGTACAACAAAGATGAATGGTCTGGAGATGATGATGAGATAGTAAATGTCATGGAGACATCCTAAACCAGGGGCATTGCTTTAATACCTGTACACAACAAGAACACAGAGGAAATGAAGTTGTTTCCAGTGCACCAGGTGTAGAAAGAACACCTATGTCTCTACTGACGGATCACAACAATGAAGTCCTTGCCTTTCCAAAGTTGTTTCCAGATACAAAATTTGGATATGACATTAACTATAGTTACCTGTTAGCAGACACTTTAATGCCAGGATTTTACATCAAGATGACAGATTTGCACGAAACTCCGACTGCATCTCTTATGCTCAATAAATTCAAACTCTTTAACACATCAATGATACCACAGCTGTTGCCGTTAAGAAAGCTTCATCTTCCTAACTAAATGCTGGGCTCGCAAAAGACCAGTCCCAAATGTCAATGCTGATTCTGAAGAACCAGGAATATAAGTTTCTTAGTCAGAACAGGGGTCTCCAGCATACTTTTAACAAGATGTTGTTAGAGTTACACGCCTGTGTGAAAATTGCTTAGTTCTTCCTCGTGGTTTATAACACCATCATCAGCTGACATGCAATAGCCAGAATGGATGCAGATCATAGGACGACAGCATGGTCACAATTCACAGAGTAAGATAGGAAGATAGGTGTAGAGGAACAGACAAAACCCTGAAACCATTGTCATACATCTTGGTTACAGGCTCAAGCAGTTCATCAAGAATGTTCTTCCCAGTCCACAGCAACCTATTGGGAAAATCCTCATGTATATAATGTATCGAAACGAATTTCATAAGAGAGGGTCTCCCAATGCCCAAATGACATTTGGGATAGACAATGCACGTGACTATGAGAGCTATACAGAAAGTGAAATAAGAAATTTCCGTGATAAATATGTCAGCTCTCAACTGCTAACTCATAATGAAGCCCTTCTTGAAAAGATGACAAAACTACAGAGCCATGTCCACTCTCCTTCCTGCAAAAAAAACAAAACAAAAGAAAACAAAAGTCAAAACAGTAAAAGCTGTAGGTTTTATTTCAAAAGCCTCCAACTAACAGAACCATCATCATCAAAACAACTCGCCATACTTATAATGTTGAAGAAATTCCACAACAACAACCTGAAAAAACACCATCTGGTATAGAAAATGCAACAGCCAAGATAGCATATCAACAAGTTAAAATGAAATTGGCACTTGTTTATGTCATGCTAGAACAGATAAAGAAGGACATGACAACGGAGGAGCAAGACCAGTTTCATATATTGACAGGATTTTTTTTCTACACTTTATAAACCCCTCCGCATAATTTGATTACTATTAAATCCAAATTCGGATAACCTATAAAATGGTCTTTCAAATTTTTGGGTCTACAGTTCATTTGCTGCAACAAAAAAAGCACGGATTCCTCTCCAACATTACTGACAACAGTCATTGCTCCTGGACATGCGACACTGAATCTCTTGCCAGACAACGGGACTTCATGAAAATACTACAAAATTAAACTTTACCAAACAGTGATAAACCTATTTCAGTTTTCAATGATAACAGCAGGTACATTGAGGATATCCTTACTTTTGACAATCCCCAGATGGAATTAGTATGAAGAGACAGCCTAGTCAGAGGTTTCCTGACCCATAGAAAAGTCAGCATTCAGGAAGCAACATGTCGAGTATTGTCTCTTCCTTTGTGTTATTTTGACAGACAGAGAATATTTATTTCAACTAATCCTCCGACAGAAAGAGTGTAGTTGCTGAAACCCAGAGCCGTCATAGAACAAATAAAGTCTTATAAAGATGATGAATACATTTATCAAGGTGGTCTTTTGGAATCATACCCCGTGCATCTAGCCATTTGGACGGATATGTGCTATTACTTATGCAACCTCTTATTCCAAATCAGATTGTGATGACACCAATCCAGAGGTGTTAAATCCAGATGATGATCAGCAGTCCCCACAGTACATTACACTGACGGACAGCCGAAGAATGGTGAAGAGAAATAACTAAGGTAGTATTCATCTGGACATATCTCATGTGTAGTGTACACTTTGTTCAATAACTATTATCTAAATTTATGTAAATTCTAAAACCTAAGGATGAAGTCCCTCCATCGTAGTTTTACCCTTAGCTATATTTGATATTACTGATTATTCGGATTTCGTTTGGTTTTATGCATTTTAAACATTTTTTGAAATTATGGATTTCCTTTGTTTGGGTTCTAGTGCTGCTGATGAGGAATTAATTTCCGAAATTGCCATACAGCTCATTAAAATTATTGCAGTTAACATATGTGTTATGGTCTCATGTTCATTTACTCCATATCCTTTCGTAAAATATACAAAGCTTCACGGAAAAAGGACCCCTAGAAGTATTGTTATACCTTGCTACTGCTGTACCATGGAGAAATGAAGAAAAAGATAAAAGCCCATGTGAATTTCAATTCAATTCAATTCAAAATATTTTATTGAACATTGGTATATATGACAATATACAAACATGGTTCAAAAGGATTGCACATCAGGCTAGGTCTATTTAAGTGCTCTCCTAAGTTAACAAGCGGACATCAATTATATTGAAAAAGAAATTAAATTTACATAAATAATAATACTACAAAATAAATAATATTAAAAATAATGACTAATTGTTTATTATTATTTTGCTACTTATGGTTTGTCCTATACATATTAGTTAATAAATATAACGATTTATAAATAAATAGTATTTATGTTCATGAAAGTTAATAAGTTATATTAGTTTTATTGAAAAGTTTATGGTATTTGTCCAAATAACATTATCAGTATAATACAGCATTAAAATTCTAGTTAAAACCGCCCAGAATCTTCAATGTATTTTTGAATTGCAGAAAAAAAATCCATATTTTCATCATATGAAAGATTTTCAGAGCCCCCCAACAAGACATCTACATTTATTGTATTGGCATGTCTCTGCAGCTGAGTGAACAACTCATATCTCTGACGAATAAATTTAGGACAAACATAAATAAAGTGGAAGTTATCCTCCACATCATCCCCACAATCACATCGTGAATTGTCTGACAAGTGTAGCAGAAACTTATGGTGGTTTAGATCACTTGCATTATTACGAAGTTGACAAACAATTATATAAATTTTTCTAGGTCCAAGGGAGTAAAAAAGGGAAACTATCTTAGCTTGACTAATTTGTCTGATGAACATCTCTCTACTCTGTATATTCTGTGTTGACAAGTCTAACTTATTCCATTTACTAATTACACTTGGAAAGAAACTATTTTTGTAAGAGTTTGTACGACAAATTGGTGGCTCAAATGTGCGAACATTTCTTAGATTATAATGTTCATTTGTATTTACAAATAAAATGACTTCATCTAAGAGATATTCAGGCGTTTGGCCATTAAATATCTTATGTAGTAAAATTAATTTATTTATTTTTCGACGCTCCTTAAGTGAGACCCATCCCAATTCCCTATATAAAATTTGGTGAGAAGTACCCTTTCTAAGACCTGTAATAATTCTTGCTGCAATTGTCCCAGATAATTGACCCATATTCCAAAATTGGTCTAATAAAACCTATGTATAATTTTTCGAGAGATTTTCTATCTAACTTATGTTTCATTAGTCGCAATATATTAATTCTTTTACAAGCTTTAGTATAAATTTCATTTAAATGATTTTTCCATTTTCCATCAGAGCTTAATATAATGCCAAGGTGTTTATGAACAGACGAATTCTCTAGTATATTACCATCAAAATATAATGGTGGTAAATTTTTATTTTTTTCCGTGAAAATAAAACAGATTTAGTTTTTGCTGCATTAAAATTAACACCCCAATCTTTGGACCACTGATTAATACTTCCTAAGTCTTCATTGAGAGATTCAGCTGATATGTTATGATCATCAACAACACAGTAGAGAGATGTATCATCAGCAAACATTTTTATTTTGTTCATAACTTCACTTTCAATATCGTTTATGAAGAGTAGGAACAAGAAGGGGCCAAGTGTAGATCCTTGCGGAACTCCAGCATTAACAGTTCTCCATCTAGAGAAGTAACCATCAACATTTACTCTTTGTTTCCTATCGCTTAAAAAACTATGAATCCATTTCAGTACATTACCACAGATGCCATACTTTCGAAGTTTATAAATAAGACCTTTGTGCCATACTCTATCAAAGGCTTTTGATATATCAAAAAATATAAATCGTACTTCTTTACCCAAATCCAATTTTTTTATTATCGCATTATAAATTGTTAACAACTGATTTGTAGTTGAATCTTTCGATCTAAAACCTGACTGATGATCAGAAAGAATGCTATTAACTGTTACATAATTATATAGGTTTTTAAATATGATTTTTTTCAAGCATTTTACTAAAACAAGATGTTACGGAGATCGGTCTATAGTTAGGAGGAACATCACAACCACCCTTGCCCTTAAAAACCGCTGTAACATTAGCTCTCTTCCAGTCACTAGGAATCTGACCAAGTTGAATAGCTTTATTGAATATTATTATACCTCCTGTAAGAAAGTTCTTTTATAGTAAAACAGTTTTATTTTCGCGTAGTTTTCGAAAGAAATAGCGTTGACTGCACTATTGCAATAGTAAGCTCTGCTGTTGTGAAGACTATTGATTTCTACGTCAATCATCATCAATCATCACGTGCGGGAGGCGGAGTTTTGATCTGACCGACAAGTTGGTGGTACTTTTACTGTGCAATTGATGTAATCAAGTTTCTAAGAGTGTCGTCTGCTACAGCGCTAAAATAT
>MJUU01018912.1:7594-26651 GCA_002080025.1 Modiolus philippinarum
GAGTAATTTTATCCACTCAGCCACAGAAAGGTGCCATTTGCAGAGATTTATTAATGAAACGGTCATGGTGCTATTAATTACCGCCTGGTGTAAAGAGTCAGCCGAAGACCTGGTGCTATTAATTACCGCCTGGTGTAAAGAGTCAGCCGAAGACATGGTGCTATTAATAACGGCCTGGTGTAAAGTGTCAGCCGAAGAAAAGCCCTTTGTCGTCACGTTCGATACATCCATAATCAATATATTAGGATCTGTCAGTCATATTCGACGGACATGACAAACATAATCTCTAGAACATGCCCGCAAAAATCGTAGTGAAATGCTATTCTTTACTACAGTATCTTTCAAATGAATTTGCCGAATTTGTTGTCCTTTTGATACATTTTTGGAGTTAATTTCTTTGTGTATACCACAGAGTGTATCTGGTAAATGAGATCCTATTCATTTTATTTCTTCTCATTTTAGGTAAATGGACAGCCCTAAGCAGCTATATATAGGGCATTCTCGCAAATGAACACTTTTAAGATAGGCGAGAAAATGATCTCATGAAAATCCTTATTAAACACTTGTTGTACATTCCAAAGCCGAATTTATGCTTTAAAGGACTTTCATTCTATATTGCGTTCCACTGATGTTCTTGGTTGAAGTTGTTAACATAATTTATTCCAGAATTTATATTTGGACAATTGCATTTTCTCCTAAAGCATACTTTTCTTTGACGAATTCATACCTCTTTACATTAACAACATGATTAAATATTCTGTCGAAAAATAATGGTATCCTTATTTGATCATAAGCAGTTAGGTATGAAGATAATCTGTTTGAATAAATAATAAAAACGCGCATTTATGCCAGCTGTGAGCCCCTGACGTGATTACTATATCTATGTGATATTTAGCAATGATTCACACATAGGGCTTTTTTCCCAGTCTTTCCGAATAATTCTAACATCGGGTAATTGAAATGACCGTACTTAAAACCAAGTACTGAACATTCAATTGTGTGATTTATTTAATATTTATAGTAATGTTTCAATTTTCCTGATATCTCATTCCACAATCAATTTTCCTGGGAGTACATGTAACACCGGACACTTGAAGTAAGTAATGGTTGTCCATGTTTATTTAAAAAAGCAACAGAATTTAAAGTAAAAATGATTACAAAAAAATCAAAATGGTTTATAAGAAGACACGATCTACGTTTGAACTTTTAATTTCCAGCGACTTTCCCTGAAATTTTTCCATTAAATGAGCATAAGAGTACAGTGACTAGAAGCAAAAAAAAATCAATTTTAATGGACCAGCATACCTCATGGCTGATTTTTACTGCGTTTATTTTGCCCTGTCGTAAAAGGCAAAAGTGATGCAGAATTTAGAAAATTGAGGTTAAAGGTCAAGACTGAAAATCAGCAGAAAAAGCCATACTTTTGCAAAAAAGGGAACAGCAGCCACATTTTAAAATATTTAACATGTCCTTTTGCATAGTTGATATAGGAAGTATACCCTAGAAAATAATAACGCCATCAGATTAATATTGGAAATATTTGAATTGAAAAACGGCTGTTACTTTTCACTCCCTCTATGATTCTGGAAAAAAAATTTGGGGTGTTGGTATTCCAGAATACCCGACAAAAAAGATTAGATATCTCAAACGCACTTTTAATATTAAAATTTAACATTTAATGATATTTTTTAGATAGTTTCAAGGAAATTCATTCTTTAAAAGACTTTTGTGACTGCTTGATTATGACCCCCTCGCATGAAAAATTATTACAAATAACAAAGGCTAAGTTTTGACGTCAGTAAAATCAGACAACGTTTTAGAAACAATTCCCAGTGGACTGTACCTGCAGGACTGACACTCAGATACTCATTATTCATCGCTTTGTTTCTCTCCGTGCATGTGTCTGTCTGGCAGTCCGTCTGTACGGCCATTATATAGTTACTTTAGCCTCTACTCCTCAAAGCTCAACAAAACTGGCAAATACTTTTTATTCTTCTTTCATTTTAAGACACCAAGCTGACTATATATATATAGTAGAAATTCCTTAGACTATGAAAAATGAGGGTAATACAGGCGCGGATATAGGGAACTTAAAAAAAGGGGTCCCAATTTAGAAGTGAAAGGAAATTTCGCAGAGCGGAGCGAGGCTCGAAATTGTTGGGCATTTCTTAAGAAAACATCAGGATATTTATTAGAAAAAAATACATGATTGTCCAAATATGAGGGGTCCCCTTGTATCCGCCAATGGTAATAAAAAATTTACCGGACACAATTGTCAAGAGCCGAAATCTAAGGAACAAAACCACCGGGGAAAATTGTCAACCGCAATGGTCCTGACTTGGTACAGGCATTTCAAAGTTAATCGTGTATTAGACTGGTTTTATGGCGCGACAAACTAAACAATAGCCTATGCTAGTTATAAGTTATGAAAAGTGTAAGAACAAAATCCTTCATACTTTTATAATAATTGAAGCGGTATATGCATCAAAAGAGACGATTTGCGACAAAACAAAATAAAAAAAATAATTTGAAACTTATTTTCAATTTTTATATTTATTAATTAATTAGGCTACTACATGTACAATAATATATATTAGCCAAAGAACTGTGTCTTTTTTTCACCCTCTCCCTATCGCCATTTCATTTTACTGAAATTATGCATGCTACTACCAGTTCTAGCATGCAAGAATTTTGTAAGTAACAAAATAAAAATTGTGTCAACGCATACATACTTTGAATGTGTGGTATCCATGACAAGAGATTCACAACTTTGTTGGGATTGAATATGTCATTGAAAGCTAATTCTTTATGAGTCCATACATTTATGACAAATAGTAAAGAATTTCTGACACTAAAAATTGTGTAACATTCATTATGCCCAAGGAACAATAGGGAATTGCAAATACAAGAAAACGTATGCAACTATAAATGCATTTACGCAATCTTTCTAGTAGCTTATTGATGCGATCGGAGTTTTCATGAAGAAGGATGAAATCGCTGACAAGTTGGTGTAAGAAAATACTTGAAAAAATGAAATTAAAAAACGCTTCTCCCTTTCTTTAGGAACCCGACGGCAAGAATCTTCTTCCCTAGAAATCATAGAGTCGGGTACATGTGGTTTGGGTATAATAAATATACATGTGTATTGGCAAACGAAAACACAGAAACAAAAAATTATAAAGGAAGACGAAAAACGAAGAAGAATAATAGGTTCTTACACGAGACTATATTAAAGATTAGGGATATCTTCCACGAGTGTGAGAAATTCCGTCTTTTCCTGAGCTAACATAGACATGTTTCGTTTTCTGATATATTTATTAACAATCATTGAAACGTAGATCAGACTATGTTAATAATCCATCAAAATTTGTCAAAAATCAAAATTTCTCATTTTCAGTCAATTTCCAGAAAACTGCACCGCAGGATTTTTTTACGACAGGGCAACAAATATACTTTAGACTATTGTCTTTCGAAAAATATCGTTTCTAGCCGTGAGGTATGCTGGTCCATCAAACTCCTAAAATAAGCGTCTTTTTAAAACCCAGTCACTGCATTATAATATATAACTGTCAACATCCTTGAATAAGACATCTAGCACAATAGAGTTGGGCCTTTTTTTACTTCTACATAACTTGCTTCCTCTTACACGATACATGGAAATGACGAGAGGTCAAAATTGTATTCAGAACTGAAGTATTTTTTTTCTTGCAACACTTTACACGAAGTAGAAACGACATCAATGTTGGCGGAAAAGGCCGTCATCAAAGAACTCACTACTAAAATCCTTTACATTCAGCTTTCTAATTTCCGAGTTCTTATAGTAATGGCATTCACGAATAAGTGAATATGGCTCTCCATATTGTTTGATTTTAATGCTGCTGATGAGAGGTTACCCCTTGAAACACGGTACAGCATAACGAAATTTACCGTTTTTATGCAACTTGGGTATTTATTGTATTTAGCATAAAATGATAAAAATATTAGAGAGACAAAATGTATATCAAAAATGAAGAATAAGTAAAGATGGAAAAAATGTATTCAAATTTAATTGATTTAAGGAGGGCGTTGAAATATGTAGTTTTTGAGGAGAAAAAATAAGTAAAATTCAAGTGCTGTTTGTTTAATCACCATTTTGACATTTATGGCAAAAAGTTATTTCTCGTAGTGTAGATCCAATTATTTATGGAATAAAAATGGAAAAAAAATAATTTTGAAAATTTGAATTTAACCATTCATTCAATGAAACTTTAAATTCTCTATAGTGCATTACCTCTATATATATACACTTCGGTATTTAGTCATTTTTAAAGTTTCACCAAGCAAACGTGTTAAAAGCTATATGTATAAAATAGCCTTAACATGAAGCATGTGATTGTACTTTCTAGCTTGTGAATAGATTTTCGAAAGCAAAGATAAAACGATTCTTTCAGTATGGGAATACCAGTTTCAAAAATAACTTTCAATATGGAACATTGTGAGATCAAATTGTTGTTATAAAAAATAACAGCAGTTTTAATACATAGACATAAACATGTGAGAAAATATAAAAACAGGACAACTTTACAAGTCTTCACTTATCAATAAACAAAGACCCTTCTTTTTAAAAGATATGACATTTTTTAAATATTAATACATCTATTGTATAGTGAGCCATTGAAAATTCCTATAAACATTTTCATTATTCCACTGACAAACAGATATGCAAGTTATAACTTCTGCTCAAATCTTTTAAGGTATCTTATGATGGTAATGTTTAGTATAGTTTGGACACCTTATAGCATTAAACCAGTTTCTCTTTCTACAATATACAAGTACTGTGCCAACGCAATAATTACATGTATCTGAATAAATCAAACGTGGAGACTGGGCCAACGCATTCATAAACGCACTATCGGCGAAGTGCAAATCGATGAGATCATTATTATAGTCTAAAAAATAGATGCGATTCCGATACAGAAATTATTACAGTAACTATTATAAAATCAATAATGTTTCCGACAGTACATTGTAATAATGTTTTTTTTTCAACAATTGCATATATTGCTTGACAATAATAATAATCTCTTCGATTCGAACTTGGCCGATAGTGAACGGAATTTCACCCAATTTGTGTCATGAGTTTTTCTCTTATCTGTTTGCCTGTAAATAATAATTTGCGTAATATTTTTATACTTTATCAATTTTCCTATTATAAGTAAAGAGATTTACATAAGCTGCTTGAAGCTTGTTTTGGAATTATAATTCACCGTAATATCTAATTGGCATTCCCGTTATGAATAAAAATAAATTATTTTCAAACTACCAATATACAGATCCACAGACTGTAGTTACACCTTACAACTCTTACATAATTTCACAGCTATTCAAGCAATCAAACAAGGGTATGTTTTCCATAAATTGAAGTCATCACTCTCTAAGTTTTAAGGTCGAAATCACGATTTTGTTGACTGCTATGTTTCCCAGATGACAATAGATATTTTACTTTAAAAGCTTAAAATTGCTCTTTCCTCTACCTGATTCGACTACTACTTGACTTGACATTTCAACACGGCGGATATCTTATAAGAAGTACAAAATGCATACTCTACCGATGTAGAAAATAAAAGGATAGGTGAACAAATAAAGGGATATGTCTTCATGTACTTGTGTTATATAATTAATGAAAGAACATGAAGTAATTGTACATGAGACAAAGTCCTTCCTGGATACAGACAAATCGAACTAGAACTACTGATTTACTTTTCTCAATGTTAGAAATGGTGTACGTTAATGTGTAGTATATACTAGTCCTTTAATTAGTCATATCCTTTTAATTAAAATCTCGCTGGCAGACATTCGTATTCAACAGTCAACAAAGACATTTTGAGGTATCAACTTATATATCGTGAATTATTCCTGGCCTAATAATAAACTAGTTTACAAGAATGAAAGAGTGAAAATAGAATGGAGAAAGGGAGAAATTCTAAATAAGATCAAAAATGAAAAGACACGTCAATTCAGATTTAAGACAAATTTAAACAACACGACATAGACAAAAATAAGAAACAACTACATGCCATCCTTGATACCCTGTCCTGGATATTACTATTGGCATTGCCTAATCTGCTGAATCTATCTTGCACTCCCACCGAACGGATGAATTGACATTATGCTTTTATGTCGTTTTAGAAGTTTTTTCACAAAATTTACAACAAGAAAATGATATCATTCACTGTGATTCAAAATTAAAGTAGATGGCTTCCGGGAAAATCTTTTGCAGGAATATTTGATAGTTGCCTGATGTCAAACGCCACACACATATTCCGAGCATGTGATGTATGATTGTTTTAGCCAATTAAATTGGCATAGCAACAAAAACATGTTAAGAAATTATAGATGGAGAATATCTGATATGTTCTCACCAAGAGATCAACCTAAGATGTCACCCGAAATATTATATGGTATGACGTTGAGAACTTTACAAATGTTTTCAAATGTCTTGTTTATTTCCATTATATTCTAACAGAATCGACGAACAAGTCTTGGTTCTTTTATAGGGAACGTTTAAGTTGGTGAAATAGGATAGAGGCAGAAGTCAAATAAATACCCATTAAACTTAATCCTTCTGGTAAGAATTCTCAGGGATATTAAGGAGTCAAATACTGCAAGTGTTGGTTAACTTTACACGGCGTGTCGGTTGACAATGATGAAATGTCTCATGTTTCCCTTTTGTGAAGCTTAAATGTTCAGGAGACTGTTTTACTGGAAGAAACTTCTAATGTTTCTTATTAACTATTATAACGGTAAGAGGCAACAAAACATATCATCTGAGTTTGATTGTGTGAAAGACCCAGAGCCACAATCTACGAAAAACAAATCAACCTTAAGAAAACTACCGAAAGCGTAACGTACCATGAGCAGTAGGTTTCGCAGTGTTAAAGGAAAGATAGAATAAAAAAAGATATGACGAAAATAAGAAAAAAGAAGTGATATCACAGAAAGGAAATAAAGAAAAGAAAAAGGAGACTAGAGCGTCAGCAAAAAAAAGAGAGCAAAAACCAAAAAAAAAAAAAACAAAGAAAACAAAGTGAAAAAGAATGCAAGAAAAAGTAAGCATATCATCATGACAGTTATTTCAAGTACCGACGTGCAAAATAGGAGAATTGAAAATATCAATTCAACCTCTCTCAAAATAATTTCTGTTATACATATTGTGAATTCACCACTCTCCATGAGGTCTTCAACAAAGAGCAAACACTATATTTTCACATATTAAGTCTTATGCCGTCAACATGTTGGGAGGAATTGATGATAACAAGATCAAATGTATCCCTTCTGTATAGAGTTTCAGATGATTTTGCTTTTTGACATTTGCAAAAATGTCGAAATGGATAAGTAACCATTTTTACGGTTTTTCTTCTTATCATAGGAGACAAAAATGCATACAAAATTGGGTTTATACAATTATTTGTTTGCAAAATTAAAACACTAATAATTTGACCAGTATAACTCACTTTGTATATAGATGTAACGCCCAATATATGGAATAACTGACATGGTAAAGAAGTAAAAAGAAAGATAGAATAACAGCAGCAACGTTCTTTTCCATTTTTGTGACAAAACGTGAAGTGCTTCGGAACTTGTTTCGTTTTAACACCACACTTTTCATTGTATGAAATATGATAATAAAAATTAGTGGCAAAACGTAGGATTTGTGGAAATGTATTTAATGCTGCTGTTTGGTCTGCCAGTTCAAGTTCTGATGTATCTCTCTATAATACAAAAACCACTGCTGCTACCCAGATAAAAACAATTGTTAATGTAACTACATACTTATTCAGAATCAATCTTGATTTGATCGGATTTAGAACTATAATAAATCTGAATACTGCAAGAACAGCAATAAAATGTGCAGACGATAAATACGATACATCAAGTAAATTAAAAATAAAATGACTTAAAAAGTTGTGAAATGTAACGTTGACACAACGTGCGCGTTTCCCAAAGGCAATATATTGTCTCATATCTACATATCCTACCATAGAAATTGTCCAAGTGACTGAAGTCACACAGAACAGGAAATCTGCAACAGCGATACAGCATATGATAAGATATGAAACATTATGAAAGATTTTGTTCCTTGATATTACCAAACATGTCAACCCATTACCTACTATTCCTATTAAAAGAATAAATAACTTAATTCATTCAACTATTGGTAGTTTCCAATTGCAAAGTTCTCGCGGCAAAACAGTTATGGAGCTGTAGTTTATACTCTTGTTTGATGAATCAGCAGACGAAGTTATGGACAGTCATGTTCGATAGATCGACAAACGACAAATCCAGAGACGTCACGTTCGACAAAACAGCAGAAGGTATTATAGCTGTAGAAATCATAGCATTGCAAAGCAGTGGAATGGCAAATGTTAAGCATAGCATTATTATTTTGAATATATGTTCTATAATGTGTGCTCCTTCTAACCACAATAATTCCACAATAATCTTCTACATTCTATGTCTATCACCTAGAATCTATTCAACATATATCTCAAAAATGAAATCTTTTTCCATTATTTTTATCCCCCGGCTTAGCGAAAGCGGGGGATTATGTAATGCAGTCCGTCCGTACGTACGTATGTGTGTAGTGCTCCCCGATAGCTCTGGAACAATAAGAGGTAGAAATTTGAAACTTGGCACCATACTAGAGTATGATCTGCACTAGCGCGCTAGGGGTTCGGTGTTTCTGTCAAACGCCCTAGGGGCAAATTATGGGCGAAAACGAATTTTCGCGATATCCAATAAACGAAGAAATCTCCTAGGCTATTTGGGCTAGAATGTTGAAACCCGGGAATCGACTCACATATTATGTGGCAACTTCACAGAGGGTGTCGGAATTTTCGTATGACCCCCTCAGGGCATGGCCTCTAGGGGGTCCAAAAACGAAAAAGCGATTCAGCTAGAATTCCTCTTACACATCAAGTTGCAGAAACCTGGTTTTAATGGTATAAGTAACACTATAAAAGTTGTCTGTGCCGAAGGTTTCGGAATTTTGAAATTTGCCCTCAGGGCGGAATAATGAGCGAAATTGTATTTCGAGTTATCAAGTAATATGCGAAATCTTCTGAAGTATTTATGTTTGGAAGCTGAAACTTTCTATATGACTTCCATTATGTTTATCTAATTTGCTAATGATAGCGGACATTTGGTATGACCCCTGGGGGCATGCCCTTTTGGGACCAAAAAACTTAAAACAATAAGTACTCAGCATATGATTGGAACTTAATGTATAATTTTCGTTTTGTGGTTTACTTTTTCATGGGGAATTACTTGAAATGCTTTTGGAATCCAAGTTAAGAATTTATAATTTCGGCATCGGTGCCTTTGGTAAATTTCCTGAAAATGTCAAAGACCAATATTTTTTGAACTTCTAACATGAAATCATATAATTAAGCAACTCTTTAATGTCATCAGCTAGTATGAACACTTAAATTCCAAAAATATGATTCTTATATAGGTAAATTTCCTGAAACTCTCAAAGACCCATTATTTTTTGGAATTTTACCTAGCAACCATATCTTTTTTGGTGCCTTGTTTTATCATTGATTATTTTCAATAGTCAGATAGCAAAAAACTTCGATTCTAATTTTGGTAAATTTCCTGAAAGTCTTAAAGACCTATTATTTTTTGAAATTCTACCTAGCAACCATATCTTTTTCAATTCCTAACAATAATGATGATTATTTTCAATAGTCAGATTGCAAAACACTTTGATTCTAATTTTGGTAAATTTCCTGAAACTCTCAAAGACCTGTTATTTTTTGGAATTCTATGTAGCAACCATATCTTTTTCACTTCCTTACATTAAGAATAATTGTTTTCAATAGAAAGACTGCAAAAATCTTTGATTCTTATTTTGGTAAATTTAGTGAAACTCTCAAAGACCCGTTATTTTTTGGAGTTCTACCTAGCAACCATACCTTTTTTAACTCCTCATATTACGAATCATTGTTTTCAATAGAAAGAATGCTAAAATCTTCTGCTCTTGTTCGAGTAAATTTCCTGAAATCCTCAAAGACCAGTATTTTTGGGGAATTCAACCTAGCAACCATATCTTTTTCAATTCCTTGCAATAATTGGAATTGTTTTCAATAGTAAGACTGCAAAAATCTTTAATTTTAAATAAAATTTACATGATGATTCCTATATAAACATTTTCAAAACCAAACTCTAGTATGGGTCCAAAAAGGTGAGCGGGGGGGGGGGGTTGCAATCTCTGATTGACCTTTTTTCATTGTATTTTGTTCCAGGCTTTATTCAAACCTTACTTGATGTTATTCACGTTATTTATTCCTGAACTGATTTTGTGTGTATTTTTTTTTGCACACCTTAATAGAATTATCGTTTATATATACTTGTATAAGTATATTTAACTATAACAGACTATCATATGATCATCACCTCTTAAATTTTCTTGAATAAATCATAATTATTCATTCAAATTGCTGTTCATTAATTGCCCATTGCGGGGCCTTGAGGTTAAATCATAGCAATGGGATTTAGCCACTAACAGAAACACTTTAAGGGCACTTTATAGATGCTTAACAACTGTAACATCAGAGGAATTAAATAGCTGTTCCGACATAATTATGAAC
The DNA here is from genome assembly GCA_002080025.1 of Modiolus philippinarum. Classification (NCBI taxonomy): domain Eukaryota; kingdom Metazoa; phylum Mollusca; class Bivalvia; order Mytilida; family Modiolidae; genus Modiolus; species Modiolus philippinarum. The sequence continues at coordinate 18,226 of MJUU01018912.1, forward strand.
ATTTAATAGAGTAATCTACTTATTTCTAGTACAGTTTCAATCTTCAATATGTCCAATCCAGTTATAGTATTACAAGGGTTATCCTAAGTGTTACACTTTCCGGCATTTTAAGGACACTTGCTTAAAGATATAAACGATTTTCTCTCTTGCAATGAATTAAGCTTAAACCGGTGCATGGGGCCGTCTTTAACTTTCCATGTAGTATGAGCAAAGCTAATTGTTGAAGAATGATGATAACTTTATGATGAAGAATACTATAAAAGCGATGTTTCATTATCGAGTTTTACCATGTATTTGTACAGATTTTGTCTCATTTGCATTTACTTCTCATCCTGTCATCAGGGTTTGAAATAAACAGCTATTTTTAATTCAAAGTAAAAATAATTACGGAAAAAATAATGTAAAAAGACTTGGTCTCATGTGCATTTACTCCATATCCCTTCATTTATTATTGACAAAGTCGAGCATCATTACTTGAATAATTCATTTACAAAAACTTACCTCACACTATATACAAATATTATCCTTGTTGTTTTTTCAGTGCATAACAGTCAGTCGTCAGTCATTTTTAATTTGACTGTAACATTACTTGTGTGGTAAGCGAAAACAAAAGACAGTTGAACTTGTTTTCATCCCGCAGTGAAAAAAAGTCATAATTTTATTTCCTTTCGATGAAGAAGAAAATGTATACACAAGCCTTTATGCAATAAAGAGCCGACTTTCAGAGTTCTGGCATACGTATTGGGCAAAAATAAATATTTAAAGTATTATAAAACTGTATAAAGATAATATAGAATAAAGTAAGTTAGAACCGAACCGTCAGTCTGAAAAGAACAATCCAAGGACAATGGCAACGTCGGAAAACGAAGAAACGAAGACATAACATGAGCACGGCACAGAAAAGAAAATGAAGACACGCACATATACAAAAATGAACAACACGGATTTAACACCTTAATTTATGTATTCAAAAAAGGAAACTAAAAAAATCAAATTCCAAGAATATGAATGGTGTAAAAAGATAGTGTCTACATCAATAATATGAACTTTACCTTTCGAATTCTCCCAATTTCAGGTTAAAGAACATTTGACATCATTAAATAATTAGATAATAGATTTTGATTATTTTCAGTATTGAGAGCTATTGCAAAAATAGTTAAAATAATTTGCAGTTACAGCGTTTTGACCGATCGCTAGATAGAAAATGCAAGAAAAACGCAAATAAACATAAAATGCATTCATGAATTCCTTTGAAACCTTCGAGACAGAAAATATAGGTTTCCATCTAAAATGAAGCGTAACGTGCAACTTTATGTTGCATCATTATTAATTTTTACATTGAAAATCAACTTACATAAATCTTTAATAATCTTAATACGTGTAATTTACATGATACAAGTCTGTATCTGGTTCCAATTACATGAACTGCTTGATATCTTTTCCAAAAAATATTAATTAAAACAATTGTAGTTGACTTAAAAAAACACACAAAATTTAGTGATGCAGAGGGAGCATATAAACTGTATGCTATCGTGTCTTATTTGATGAAGTTTTGGAAAGTTTTGTTTCTAAGAGAGATGAAATACTTGCCAATGTTAGTCCCGTACTTAACGTTTTGTGTATATAAAGCGCCGTTTTGGAATAAATTCCTTATTTTTTTATATTTAAAATATTTTCTTATATCAAAAATTCCACATTCGATATCCATGATATCAGAAAATAAATCTTGATATTTAAAAAAGATTATATGAATTTGTATAAAAAACATTCTGTGATAATCGAATTTTCATGTTTTGCATCATAAGGTTCGAGAATTTGTTAAGACGGATATATCAAGGCATATAAAAATTACTCTTGGATCAAATACCAAAATTTATGTTTTATGGATTTATCGTCACGTTATTCTAATAGATCACATAACTGGACATTGAGCAAACACGCAATTCTGAAAAGGGGAAATTGTATGTACACTAATCAGTTTTGTTTTGAGATCGAATGTATGAAATTGCATAAATCACTTTGCAATATCTAAATTATAGCAAATTTTACTTAAATTAAGGAACATCTCCCTCGCGCATTGCTATGTCCTTAGCTGATTTTGCCATTTTTTTTAGATCTTAGTGATTACTTGCCCTTTACCAGATTTACTATTGTTCTTTTCATTGTATTCCAAATGCATTTCTATCTACACCGAAGATACATAAGTTGTCGAAATGGCCATATCCAGAAACCAAAATTACAGTAACATTAGCATTTTTGTTATTTGTTATAGTTAGTTTGTAAAAAAATGATAACCCTCTTATTCATGATTAAGAACTTCACTGTGCATAATTTTAATCTTTGTCGGTCACGTGACTAGGCATGTCATTTTATTTGAAAAATACATATTTTTTTTTTATTTCCTTAAACAATTGTGAAATTGTGGATAAAGAAAAAACGACAGTAGAATAAGTAACAAAAGACCAGAGTCCAGACAAAGCCAAAACGAGAACACAGAAATCAATGAAACAAGCAGCCACAAATACTGTAAAAAAACCCGAAGAAACATGCATAAAAAAAAAACAAAAACAAAAACAAAATAAAACAATGAAAAATTATAAATGGATGACCCAGTTTATTTCGTATATGATATTTTGGGGAAAATATGCTATCTATAGTTGAAAAATTGTAACAAAACAGTTACATTCTGTAAACGGTTGAAATTTTCAAATAAAAAGATTCTTTTTCTGTATTGGGTTTTATTTGTATGTTAATTATACTATAGGGAAACGGGATAGAGAAAGGGGAGGTTTGGGTACCCATAAACCGGTTTAACCCAACCTCTAGATGTTGCTAGTGCCGGTACCAAGTCCGGCTATCCCGAGTTCCTATTGTTGTCTATGTTTGTCTTTTGTCATTTTATTGTTTTTCGTGTGCAGTTCCCTGGTGGATTGTGGCATGTGAATTTAATGTTTGGCCATTGTAAGTGTTTCCTGTAATCTTTTCTTCTTCAGTCTTCTTTCAAAATTGATGACGTTGTTATACGAAATCCATTTAGAAGTAAATGTGTATGTGTTTTTCAAAAATGACAACCCTCTTGTTCATGATTAATAACTTCACTGCGCATAATTTCAATCTCTGTCGATCACGTGACTAGGCATGTCATTTTATTAAAAAAATACATATTAGCTTATTCCCAAATAAGGATTTGTTCGACAATTGTTAATTTCATCCCTCAAGAAATTCTATGGCCGTTATCATAACATCATTGAACGATATGACGTGTCAGTATCTCAAATGCAAGCGGACATTTTCAGCTAGATTCACATCTTCCCGGATTGGACATGCTTACCCCTCCGGAGCACATGATGTCACTCTCAGTTTCACTGGAGTTCACACTGTGAGTGCCTTGTTTTTTTTTAATGTTGTCTTTTCTATTTCTGTGCTTTGTATCTGTCTAACGTCATTGTTTTCTGCGTTTAACGACGTTGTTTTCTGTGTCCTCGTTTTGGCCATGTCTTTGGACTTCGATTTTGTAAATTCCACTCCTTTGTCCCTTCGGTATTTTACTGCCGTTGTTTCAATTGAAGTTTAATATGTAAGAAGGCTTGATATCATAGTCAACGGAAATTATGTCCTTAGCTACACAAACATGTAGCTGTCAGTAACTGCCAGCATTTTTCAGGAGAGTACCCGTGTGTATTGTCTTCATGTTTTATGTACTTCTTTGTAAAAGTCATCGTCTTGATAAAAAGGACTCTTTTCTAGTTTGATTTTTACTGTGAGTCTTTTTGTGTATTTATTTTTAGCCATTCACCACACAAAGGAGGAGGGTTTGTAACTTGACTTTTAGTCACGTGTCATAACCAATTTCTAATTTTCGAGTCGGACCGGATTTAAACAGTAAAATAGAAAATAGAATTTCCGGAGTTGACACTTTTCAAATCCGGTCCGACTCGGCAGAGATGTTTATGCTGTAAAATAGTTGAAAATATCATAAAAACTTGTAAGCAATTGAATGATAATGTCCGATAAGGCGCAAAAGTGCTGAAATGAAATATTGAAATTTGCCCGTTGCACTCCTGTTCGTTTCACTCACTGCGTTCTTGAAACTTCATTGTGTTGGCTTCGTATTTCAACTTGAAATGAAATATTGATAGAATTTCCGACTCCTGTGGATCGACACTAATACACGACGATTTCGATTAGCGCATAATGCAAAAATCAAGTCGACTTGATTTTCAAGCCGGAATTTTTTCCGTCGGCCTTTTCATTGTGACGTAAAAATAATTGCACATGTGTATCATTCACTTTCCTGCGAGTTATCTCCCCTTTTCCGTAAATATTTTCTAGGTTGTAAACTACATAAATATCTCTCTTAATTAAACGGTGGCATAAATGTATACATTTTTTTTTCAGCTCAACAGATAGCTGAAGTGTATCGCTCTAAAATATAAAAAAGACTGATATATACTTCATATGTAAACAATAAGCATTTTCGCAGAGTTTCCTATATATTCTTTGTAACTATTGCTGCAAAAATAATGAATTTGACCTGATTTCCAAAGCCTGATAACAGGAAAAGATTTTCATTTTTTTTCCTTTTTCAATTTGTAGAATATAGGAGTTAAGACCTACACAATATTTCAAATAGAAAAATTCTGATATTTTTATTAGGCTTGAACTACTTTATGCATGACCAAGAAAATCATATCCACGTGCAAAAATGAGAAGAATCAATTAGTGGTGGATCCAGAGTTGATTGTCGAACCGACAAACATCTACTCTGACAATGCATAAATTTTCTTCGGCAGCATGTCGTTTGGTGTCCGGAGAATCTGATGATACCTCCAGTTTTTGTGTGGGTTCTTACTGCTAGTATTATAGTTTGGAGTCGTTCCAGTCCGTATTTTTTTCATTTTGTCTGCCCTACTCGTGTTGTTTCGATTTGTATTACATCTGAATTGGCGTGTGTGTGTTATTTCTTTCTTTTTTTGAATTTTTATTTAGACTTCCCCTTCTATTTTTTTTGTTTCAGTATTTGTTTGCCGTTGTATTAGACATAATTTTCAAAAAAATAATTTTCTTTGGTTCTTAAGTTTTGGAAAAAGAACACAAAACTTGTGATTTTGTCAACTTCATCTTTACCAATTTCACAATGAATGCTTTTTGTTAAACTTGTAAGCTATAAAACTTACATGCATGTAGCGTTGCTATTGCTCTACATCTAGAAATGAATTCCGCTCAAACCGGTGCTAAGGGCCTTCTTGATCTTACTGTGAGGACTTAGCAAAGCTCATTATTGGAGGCTTCAATGTGACTTCAAGATGAATAACAACAATAAAAGCGTTGTTCCATCGCTTGGGTTTTCCATGTATTTGAAGAAAAATTGTCCCATTTGCTTTTACTCCGTACACGTATCCCTTCATTGTTAATGACATGGAAACAAGTTTAAATGGCTATGGATTATATATTTCAAGAGATAAAATTTAAAATTATAAAACAATAAAAGAGGTGCTCCATTGCTGCTTGATCTATGGGTCTCAATCTGGCTTTCAATTAAAGTCAGAGAGTATTTCATACTTTTAAGTAAGTAAAATGCGGCATCAATCATGTCGAATAACAAAATATTTACACACATACTTTATTGTCAACATTTTTTTTTAAAACTGAAACAATTTTACATTTTAATATTTATACTTTGAACATTGTTATCACTATTGTACAAAGTAAAATCAGTAGAAACAGAATAAGATTCCCTTTTCCGGTATGAAGTCGCAACCAACACTGCGTTGTCACATTTACAAAGAAATCGGAACGGATAATTCACCATTTTCACGGCCCTTTTCCTAATTTGAGGAGACAAGAAAGCGTATAAAATAGGGTTGATACAATTGTTTGTTTGCATTAGCAAACCACTAATTGCTTGCAACAGATAATCAGCTTTGTATATCGATGTTACGTCTAAAAGGCGGAAAATTTGCCATGGCAAAGGCAACAAGAAGAAGGCTAAAATAACAGCAGCCACGTTCTTCTCCATTCGTTTCAGTACTTTATCAGTGTTTCCAAACTGGTTTCTTTTCAAAACTACAATTTTCATTGTGTGAAATATGATAATGAAAATAAGTGGAAAAGCGTAAGATAATTGGGAGTGAATTATATTTGCTGTCGGATTCGCTATGTCTGTCCCCAAAACATCTTTCAAAGTATAAAATAGCACTGGTACTAACCAAACGATAACAACTGTTGAACACACTACGTACTTGTTCAAGATCAGCTTGGATTTTAATGGTTTGTAAACTATAATAAATCGAAATACAGAAAGAACCACAATGAAATATGCAGACGACATATATGACACATCAAGTAAATTACGCACAAAGTCGTTCACGAAGGCAAAAACTGAATCACTGACACACCGTTCCTGTTTTTGATAGTTGCGAAACGAATTTGGATCCAAATACCCTATTATTGAAATAATCCAGGTAGCTGCACTCAAACAATACAGGAAGTCCGAAACTGCAATACAGCAAATAATCAGATATGAAACGTTGTGAAAAGTTTTGTTGCTAAAAATCACCAGAAAAGTCAATACATTACCAATTATTCCTATCAAAAGGATAAATAACCATATCCAATTAACAATAGGAAGTTGCCACGTACAGATTCGTGGTAGTGAAACAGTAATTGCATTGTTGTTTCCTGTAGTGTTGAATAAATCTGCAGATGAGAAGTTTAAAGCAGTAGTGTTTGACAAACATATAGATGATATCTCCAGATTTGTTGTGTTTGGTGGATAAGTGGTAGAAAACTCCAAGGTTAACCCAAATGTTGTATTTGTTGGAACCATACCGCCTAGAATAGACAAGTGTTCTCTTCTCTACCTAAATTAGTCTGATAAAAAATCTGTCATATAACACTTCCGACAAATACTGTTGTATAACAGGTATTCTTGAACTGACAGACCTTATAAATGCAATATGATTTACAGCGAAGAACTGATATATTGAGCTTGTACCAAATCTATGGGGTAACCCGGGGAGAAAATTGAATTAATATATCACATTGCTCCATTTTAAAATCTGATATAAAACTGGTCGTAGAAGATGTCCGATATTAAAGTTCTGGCACTGGGATTTGCATCCATTAACGTTGAAAGTATACACCCATTAAACTAATTAAAGGACAGTGTGAATATTTAATATTTTAAAGCCTACTAATTTTGTCTGATTTACTCGCCCATGAGCAATCCTATTTAAACTATACGAAGCAGTTAATTCCTTATTCTATTAACGACTTTAATCTATTATATATTTGATTTACAATATATAAATTTAGTCACATACAAATTTAGTCACATACAAACTTTGATTTACAATATATAAATTTAGTCACATACAAACCAGCACACTAGATTCCTTGAGCTAGCCGGCAGTTTAGCGGCGAGTACTCTTTGACCCTTCTTTCAAAATTACGTTTTGTCTTATGCTTTTTCTGTTCCAAGATAGTGGTCATTGAGTTAGTAGTCTACCTGTATTGGGTTTTATTCGCGTGTTTATGATACTATAGGGAAACGGGATAGAGAAAGGGGAGGTTTGGGTGCCCATAAACCGGTTTAACCCTGCCACTGGCTTTTGCTGGTGCCGGTACCAAGTCCGGCTATCCCGAGTTCCTATCGTTAATTATGTTTGTCTCTTGTTTTCATTATTGTTTTTCTGGTGCAGTTTGCTTGTAGATTGTGGCATGTGATTGTAGTTCCTGGCCATTGTAGGTGTTTGCTGTTTTCCTGTTTTTGTAATTTTATAATTATATTCCTGCTCCAAAACAATAATGACGTCCTTTGTAAATGTAACTTTAAAATCAAAGAATGAACATTTCATTTTGGTGTCTGTTATTCATCACTTACTATCAAATGTCACATTGGTAAATGTTATCTAATATGTTAGGTATCTACCAAGAAATTGCGAAAGAAAAGACAACATGAAACACCCATTATTGTATATAAGTTTTGTACTATAGAGACACAAGTTGAAATGTAACCGCTATAAGTTTATACTATAGAGACATAAGTTGAAGTGTAACCGCTATAAGTTTATACTATAGAGACATAAGTTAAAATGTAACCGCTTTAAGTTTTATACTATAGAGACACAAGTTCAAATGTTAACGCTAGCTTTAACAACATCTTAATTAAATGAAAACAAACTATATATTTAGCTGCTTATTTGTCATGGCATTTATCAAATTCAACACATTTGTCAACAAATAATAGAATTTAAGGCTTAACTTAAATTCGGTTATCAGATGGGGCCATTATCATCTGGTGCATTACTTGTATTTCCTTCGGTTTTTAGCTCCTGAAGGTCTTACCCAAAATTCCGTCGTCTGCTACGTTCTTTCCTGCGAAAACTTTGAAAGGAAGACGAACAAAAATTTTCACAGCAAAT
>MJUU01018916.1:0-36357 GCA_002080025.1 Modiolus philippinarum
TCAGTACTAGTTCTCGTCTGAAAATTGTGAACAAGTTATTGATATCTTTTAAAAGATCTCTTATCAGTGAAACTTTTGTAATTCAGATATATTTATGCAATAATTATAAAGTTTATTAAGTGTTCAGTCCGTCAAGCTTTTTGTAAAGATAATATTTGTACCACTGAAGTTGTCCCTTTTAAAACTTTGTTCCTATCGCACACAATATGGCGACCTGCAATGAATGTAGACAAAACGAAAGACTTTACGGGAAATGCATTCAAATATTTTCTCCTCTGCAACCATTCAAGCTTTTTGTAAAGATAATATTTGTACCACTGAAGTTGTCCCTTTTAAAACTTTGTTCCTATCGCACACAATATGGCGACCTGCAATGAATGTAGATAAAACGAAAGACTTTACGGGAAATGCATTCAAATATTTTCTCCTCTGCAACCATTTTTACCAAATTTAATGAAAAAACTTTTTGGGTAATCCCTTTCAAACATCGTGATTTTTTTGGTCTTACCAAATTTCTGATGACTATCAGTATCAAACATAGTTTAACAAAGATCCCTGATGGAAATGCGTTTAAAGATCTCTTTTAGTACTCCTTGAACAATGTTTAGAATACAATACTTAATCTTGTTTTCACTGTTCTGAAGACCTGTTTCTTTTTTATTGTTCTTTTGTGTTCTTTTAATTTGATATTGAACCAGAAGTCTGAAGTTTAAACTGCCACAATATTTCGTTTTATAATCTGTTATTGTCAATATAATTGTTCGTTCACAGTTTTTCATGTTTATTGGAATACAAATTTTCACAGTTTTCAAGGGTATTAATTTGGTTTAAAAACATTGAAAATCGAAGACGTAAAACAAAATTATCTCTTATTTACTTATACATCAACAATCTCTGGCCATTCCTTACTGTCTACAGGTATGTGGACGAAATGTAATGCACGAAATGTCCTTGTAAGACTTGTACCATTGAATAATTCCATGTAACGAACTAGTTGAAGACATTTTTGTCTAATGACAATAAAAGATTGTCCTCACAAGGCCTGTCATATTTTCAAATATTATATTAAAAAACAAAATACCGAGGTTATTGTGATTTTAGGTTCTGCATATGCGCATTTCGACAATTTTATGTCTCATCAGTGCAGATCAAATCAAAACATTTGGAAATCCAAGAACCGAAATATATGTAAAAGCTGATAGAGTGTTATAAATGGGCGATGATCTTTTTTGCAAAACTGAATTTGATTATAGTGGACCTTTAAGAGAATTAAAATTAGGCTACCTGTAAAAAAATGGACAATTTTGCGATTTTTATGTTCTATCAGATGTTCATTATTGGTATTTCTGGTTATACGAGAAAGACGTACAGAACTATGTAGTTGTAAAACCGCAGAAAGCAATAGTACAATGGAATTAAAAACATTTAAACCATGACCCCACGACATTTATGTCTGAACATATGTGCGAACAGGCCCTTTCGATAAAAACCAAACGAACTGGACTGCAACTTGCTAAGATAATGCAACTGAAGAGATCAAGAGGGGACATTTTGTAAGAACTCTTTTTTCTAGTATCATGCAAATACTGATTTTTACCTTTTCTAACCTGCCTTGTGTATACAATTACTATTTCTTGTCCTTTACATTTTTTTTCAGATTACATCAATTATCCCATATTATTCAGATTTTTTTAGCGAGTACAAGAACATGTCAATTTACGAGTAGTCCATGATCATTGACAACTTGAACTTTGACATGCTGAAAAACAACAAAAATCTGTAATGATTTCGTGAGCTCCTATATGATAGCATATTCCAGTGATAAAAATGTTTTCTGTTCTGAAAAATTTACAGACAAATAAAATGAGGTGCATGAATTATAAATAAGAAATGTCCAACATCGATACAAGATTTGGTTGTCAATTTAAAAAATCGTATTAATTATTTAGACATATTGACCTGGTGTGGAAGGGAAAAGATTCAGAAATCTGATGATTCCCACATGGTGTAATTTAGATGTGTTTGGTGCTGTTCATTTTCGGTTTAATTATGCTTGGTTACAAGCCGTTTTCAATTTCTTGATTGAAGTTGGTCAGTTTTAATATTATATTTCTTTTTTCAAAACTTATTGTGTTCTGTAGTTTAGCAAGATTAATGTGTTACCAATCACAGTAGGTAACGTCGTCCTGCGAGGACATGATTTTCTACGATAAATTGTCCTGCTCTTCTACGATTGTCCCGGATTCAATACGAATAATATTGAAAAAATGTAAACATGCAGACGCTTTCATCATAGCTCTTAAGATAGGTTGCTTTCCTTAAATTGGAATAGTAAATCTTAGATAGTTATCATATAGCATACTACACGCTTTTAATCTCTCAATATGGAACGCCATAGCTGCCTTATGATGGGCTTTTTCACTATATGATGATACTTTGTCACTATATGATGGTAATTTGTCACTATATGATGGTATTTTTTCACTATATGATGGTACTTTTTCACTATATGATGGTACTTTGTAACTATATGATGATACTTTGTCACTATATGATGGTACTTTATTACTATATGATGGTAGTTTGTTACTATATGATGGTACTTTGTTACTATATGATGGTACTTTGTCACTATATGATGGTACTTTGTTACTATATGATGGTACTTTGTCACTATATGATGGTACTTTGTCACTATATGATGGTACTTTGTCACTATATGATGGTACTATGTTACTTTATGATGGTTCTTTGTCACTATATGGTACTTTGTCCTTATGATACTTTTCCCGCAGAAAATCTCACAATTATCCGGAATTTTACCGGATTTGGGCCGTATTTGTAATTTGTAAACTAAAAAAATTTTATTAAAAAACAGAACCCGCGCCACAATTGAAATATCACAAAATTTTAAGATAGAATCAGATGTATTTATGTGTCCTTGAAATAGATCAGTGTGATTTTTGACTGGCTGTTAAGCTATATATTATGTGTAAAAATAGTACCGATAAATCGGTCAGACTGTAAGGTCCAATGGTTTTTTCTGCTTAATTAGTGTACTTATATATTTAGCACATGCATATTTCACGGATTTTATTTTGGCTTCCGATCATTAGCTGCCCCGCCAGAGATCTTCTCCTCAGGAACTACTTGGCCAATTAAAACCAAACTTGGTCACTATAGTCCTCAGGTGGTCCCCTTTCAAAATTGTGTCCAGCAGGTTCACACCTCATCCAAGATGGTCGCCAGGGGGGAACATAGTTTAACATAGGACCCTATGGGAAAACACATTCAAAGATCTTCTCCTCTGGAACTACTTTGCCCATTAAAACCAAACTTGGTCACATTAGTCCTTAGGTGGTCCTTTTCAAAACTGTGTCTGGCAGGTCTGCCACCCATCCAAGATGGCCGCCAGCGGGTAACATAGTCTAACATTGGACCCTATGGGAAACACATTCAAAGATCTTCTCCTCTGGAACTACTTGGCCAATTGAAACCAAACTTGGTTACAATAGTCCTTAGGTGGTCCCCTTTCAAAATTGTGTCCGACAGGTTCGCACCTAATCCAAGATGGCCGCCAGCGGGGAATATAGTTTAACATTGGACCCTATGGGAAACACATTCAAAGATCTTCTCCTCTGGAACTACTTGGCCAAATGAAACCAAACTTGGTTACAATAGTCCTTAGGTGGTCCCCTTTCAAAATTGTGTCCGGCAGGTTGGCACCTAATCCAAGATGGCCGCCAGAGGGGAACATAGTTTAACATTAGACCCTATGGGAAACACATTCAAAGATCTTCTCCTCTGGAACTACTTTGCCAATAGAAATCAAATTTGGTCACAATAGTCCTTAGGTGGTCCCCTTTGAAAATTATGTCTGGCAGGTCCCCCCCCCCATCCAAGATGGCCGCCAGCGGGGAACATAATTTAACATTAGAGCCTATGGGAATTTTCTTCTCTTAATTTACTTTGCCAATTGGAATCAAATTTGGTCACAATGATCCTTGGATGGGCCTGTTAAAAAATTTGTCAGTCAGAAACGTGAATTTCAAGATCGCTGCCAGCAGGGAACATAGTTTAAGATTGGACCTTATGGGAAACAAATTCAAAGATTCTGTTTTCTGAAACTATTTGTCAACTTGGAACCAAACTTTGTCATAATGGTCATTGGATAGGCATGTTTAAAAATTGGGTCTGTCAGGTCCAGGTCATATTCAAGTAGGTTTTCAGCAGGGAACATAGTTTAACATTGGCCCGTATGAGAAAATACATTGAAAGGTTTCTTCTATGAAATTAATTTGCAGTTGAAACCAAATTTGGTCACAATGGTCCTTTCCCATTTAAAAATCGTGTCTGACAGGTATGGATCCTATCCCAGATAGCTGCCAATGGGAAAAGTTAAAGCACTATTTTCCAGGTGAGCGATACAGGCTCTTGAGAGCCTCTTGTTTTCGTTTCATTATAACATATACTTTATTCAGTTTATTGTCTAACATGCATATTCAGTCAACTCCTCTCTGAATGTTTTAATTTGAGTGCATATTGACAACTTATTGAACTTGCCCAGAGAATGTTATTGTGTTAACTGCATTAAAAAGGAATTGGAAGAAACGTCCAAACAAAATGCAATAGTTTTAAAGTCTGTCTTAAAAAGTAACAAATAAGCCCACAAATACCGAGCAACATCCATTTTATTACCAGCTATAAGCACAATCTTTCAAATTATGGAAGAATAAATTGATAGTTTAAATGAAAAATGCAAACTACTTGTTACATTGAGCCTTTTAATACCAATGCCTTCAAACTATACCAGTTACATAGAATTATCTTGCACAGTATTATCTTCAATAATGTTCAAACATCTTTGGAATTCATCAATGCCATAATTTTCGAAAGAGTGACTGATTTCCTCTTGCAATATGTATCTGCATTCTTCGCTTATCAAATTACTACAGGTTACAAGAATAGGACGACCACCCTCCTCTGTGTTGTTGATATCCACATACCCCTCAATGCCATAGTACTGAAATTGAGCTTCTGTAAGTAGACCAACGGGATTTTGCATTTGACCAGACGTCCACAGATTAATTGGTGATGATTTCACGGTTCTTATTCTATGTCTTGACCAAGCTGTCTGCCAAAACTCTAGTCTTCTGTTGATTTCATCCATGTACATGTAATGAAGTGCCGCTAAATGAATCGGATTTAATGGGTCAAGTAATCGCTCATCCTCCATGTGGTAGAACAAGTCATAGAAATAACTTAAGACACCTTCATAAACGTCACGCCACATTCTCTCAATTCTCTGGTTATGAGTGCTAGTTCCAGTTATCATACCATTTTCTCCTCTTTCAGTCAGCATGAAGTCGGCTATCGACACATTTTCTAAACCTTTATCAGATCGGACTCTTAAAGGAAGTCCATACTTTTTTACTCCTGAAAGAAAACATTCTAAAACTGTTGCTGAAGTGTTGTTGTCACAACATTTTAGAAAGGTAACAAGGCGACTGAAGCCATCTACCCCTCCAAAAATTATGAATCTCCAGCGTACAAGCTTGTGATTTGTATCGACATGCCAAAGATGGTTTGGGCCCATTACATTGTATACTCGCCGTTGCAGTCGGCCCTTCTTTCTTTCACTTACACCGTGAGAGTCTGTACGGTGGATGGAATCACGAAGACGCCATCCCTGTACATAAATGCCTTGTGTGTTCAACATTTGTTTCAACATGGTTTCTCCACACATGGGATATCTCCTGGCTATTTCGATCAGTTCGTTGTCAAGTTCATCATCACTAATAAGGGAAAAATCATGTTTACTCAAGTTGTATTTAGCCATTCTACGATATATTGTCCGCTCCGATACAACTAGAATTTTTGCGATATCAGCTATTTTGAAGTCGTTCTCAATAAAGTTTTGTATAGTTTCCTTCGGAATGTCAAATCTGTCATCCGCTGTCATTGCACTGCTGCCATATTTGACGCACTCTGTTCTTAGCTTCATCATATCTGACGTTTGACTAATGCCTAATTTTTTCATCTCCTCTGAAGACAACAGACATACTTTATCAGGAGTTATTTGCTCTCTTTCAAAGTTAACTTTTAGGTGAGAAAAACCTATTCTGTCTAACACTTCAGAAATATTCGAACTGGCCATGGCCATTTTGATTGTTTTGTTTAATTAAGCGGGAGCAGTATCATCATATAATGAAAAAGTATCACCATAACGACAAAGTACCATATAGTGACAAAGTACCATCATATAGTGACAAAGTACCATCATATAGTGACAAAGTACCATCATATAGTAACAAAGTACCATCATATAGTAATAAAGTACCATCATATAGTTACAAAATACCATCATATAGTGAAAAAGTACCATCATATAGTGAAAAAATACCATCATAAAGTGACAAATTACCATCATATAGTGACAAAGTATCATCATATAGTGAAAAAGCCCATCATAAGGCAGCTATGGCGTTCCATATCTCAAATTCATGAACGCGTATTTGATATATAAACAAAATTCCAATTTCATTAAAAATACAGTTTTCTTTATAATTAAAGCACAGATTTTCAAGTAAAACCACTGACAGTATCGACACTTAAAATAAGTCGAAATCCGACAAGAGAACAGCGACATGAAAGACCGTAATTCCTGATTTTCAATTTTAATGTGTCCTGACTGTTACCCGAATAGACCTGGCTTTTATGCGATTGGTCCCGGAATTTAAACGATGCAAATTAGATTAATGGAGCAACCATTTGATTTTTTAGGGGCGGGGGGTTAGGAAGGCACATCTGATCCTTGTTTTTTTTCACGAAATTTTTGAGACTGACAATTTTTTTCTCACTCGAAGTAACCCTTTTAAGGTACTGACTGTAAGCTTTGGTTTTTAATCTTGATTTCGATTCACTTGTCGACCATAGCAATATCATAGTAAAATCATATTTCAACAATTGGTGCAAATTAAACCAAATTTTACAGGAATGATTTTTGGCAGCAGACTAGGCTCCTTGAGCTAGCCGGCAATTTAGCGACGACACTCCCTGGCCCATCTTTTTAAATTACGGTTTGTCTTATTCTTTCTTTTTCAAGATTGTGGTATTGGAGTTAATGGTCCACCTGTATTGGGTTTTCTTTGTATGTTTATAATACTATAGGGAAACGGGATAGAGGAAAGGGAGGTTTGGGTACCTATAAACCGGTTTAACCCTACCGGCTACATGTATCCCGAATTCCTAATGTTGTCTTTGTTTGTCTTTTGTCCTTTAATTGTTTGTGTAAAGCTTCTGGTGGATTGTGTCATGTGATTGTAATGCCCGGCCATTGTAAGTGTTTCCTGTTATCTTTTCTACATTACCAAATGATGATACTTTCAGTTTTGTAGGCTTTCACGCTGTTAGTGCTGTTGTTTGAGGCGCCCTTGTTCTTTTTTTGTGTGTGTTAAATATAAATTGCCATGCTTTAGGCTTTTTTTGTTTTGAAATTACCTCTTTTACCGTTCTTTTTTTTTTCTTTGCATTCGCTTCCCGATGTATTAAGGAGGGCCTTTTTCAAAAATTACTCATTTCATCTAGTTGCAAGTTCGATAGAAAACATCGCCACCAGCAGAATACATCTTCTATCATCCAACGTTATAATAAAAACTTTGTAGTTTTCGCCAGATGAGCGATACATGCTTCTATTTTAATAATCTTGAACAGCCACATTTTTTAGATATTTTACCGTAGATGTCATGCTTGCTAAAGCAGCAAATGAGTTTTGTGATAGTATAATAATTTTCCAGTGCAATTAAAGTTACGAAAAACACACAATTATAAAATGTGCCAAATATAGAGTAAATAACAAGAGACCTAAATTGCTGAATATTTATAGTAAACTGATACCATTCAAAGGATATCCCGTGAAAGCACGCACGCTAATTTACCGTTAAGTCTTTCTATGATAGCAACTCAAAATTTGTTTTATATGTATCAAAATATTCAGATATTGTTATCTCAAAAAATTCGATCTACTTTTTTATTTATAAAATGCCCGTTCCAAGTCGGGAATATGACGGCTTGCCAAAAATGTTCTGTGTTGGATTGTGTTTCCCTGATTTAGTCGAATGTTATACGGATTTTCCTTACTGGTCTCTTCCTTTGATCGTTTCGGACTTTTATTGTCACTTTCATTCTTTAATATAGCGTTTTAAGATTTTTTTTCAAAGTCGATTTTAGAAGAATAATGATTTTAACAGTTTTGATTTGACCTCAGAAGCGACTTGATCTGATTTCAATATGAGCCGTTCGCTACCTAAAAGGTTTGTTTAAAGTAGTCCTGGCAATTGTTCTTAAAAGTTTGGAGGCGTGTCGAAATCGCAGTTGCTTAATTCTATCATGCACAACTAAAAAGCGAAGCCTTCCAACCTCCGACTTGACCACACTAATTCTGGGACCCGTGTTATTTTTCATATTTTGCGCTATTTTGTTTTAAGTTAACGATTTAAAGTGATTTTTTTTATTTTAGTGAAACACTGCCACATCAAGCAGAGCAAGAATAATTGAAATGGCATTGAATATGAGCTATTGACAGTTTGTCTTGTTTATTTTGACAAGCAGTTCGCTTTTTGTTTTAGAAATAACCGATTCAATAAATCTGTAAGTGTTAAAGAAAACACAATAGTTGAGATCTGTCCTTTGTAAAACTTTTGCCGTTGATAGGGACTGTCTGTTACATCAATTTTCCGTCATTTAATTGAAATGATTGAGATGATTATCATAAATGCGTTGTAGAATCTGGCCATAACGGGTGTCCTTTTTCTTTAAGACACAACGACTTTTTTTATAAACAGTGTCAAAATTGATTCATCCTTTAACTTGTGAACAAACTTAAGAATTGTATTCATACTGACGATAAAAAAATAGTTCGATTTACATATTTTCCCGTTTATATGAGTCCCGTTTAATCGCAGACAATAAGTTGGATTGGCTGTCTGAAATGTGGTATTTATTGTAAACAGGAAAGCAGGATGTAGAAATAGGGGACGCCATATAGCTGATGATAGCGATAAACGAATTTGAAGTCTTAAACTATAGTAAGGGTTGGTAAGTTATATGGTCTGAAGTAGGAGATGCATTGTAGGATTTCTCATGTTACGAATACTGAATTGCCTGACACTCAATTTTAAACGATGTAGTTGATGTAACATTGATTGATTAAAGCTTGTGCATCTGGCCAATATGACTTAATTCAGATCTATAACTATGCCAATATGAAATAAATTACGCAATGATACTATATTATATGCATTTTAGTACATAACAAGTAAAAATCCTACGTTTTCATTGGATAATCCGACGTAACTATATTCGAACAGTTATTTGTTTACCTTGACAGCGGGATACTATACTTGACAACGGGGCTATACCTCACATGACTTCCGGTTTACTATACTTTGCCTCAAGTTTGTTTTGTTCTGTTATGTACTAAATTAATTACGCACTTCTCCTTCGGAAACCGTTTTCCTATAGTGTTGTCTGGAGCGAATAGTGCCCTCGCCTGCCGGCTCGTGCACTATACGCCCAAGACAACACTATAGGAAAACGGTTTCCTCGAGAGAAGTCCATAATAGATTAGTATTGACTAGGCATTATGCTGGACAATTAATAAACTATATTTCTTGGATATAAATTTGACACATTTGTTACTTATTGGACTGCATTCAAAAATCTGATAATTCCTTATGCAGGATTTTCTATTTCATTTCCAAGAATGGAAAATCTGGATGAGAACCACAAATGAAGACAGAAAGATAATTATGCGATACAAGGGCAAAAAATATAAATCCAAATCATTTGTCTACTCAGCTTATTTTACCTCGTTGCGACAGTTAGTTTTTAAAATAAACCTTAAATTTCATTTTCATCTATCATTTCTTGCTTACAAAATTCATGATTGTCCTGTAATTAAAGCTGCGCTATCATTTTAATTGAAATATCTTTCGTATAAATTCACAGACAAATCGTATAAAATCTGGGACACCAGTAATGGACACTCGTGTAAATTCCAGGATAACACAAAACTCCGAATTCTCGGGTTTCTACGTTATATCAATTACATAATTCCGGACTATAAAAACAGAGAAGTAACATTTTAGTAAAAATAGCAAAATAACATAGAGAATAAGAACACAAAGGGGTATTTCCGCTTGCAAAATCGGGTCGAATCCATGACAATCGTATAAAATCATTTTGGGAAAATCGTAGAAAATCATGTCCTCGCAGGACGACGTTACCTACTGTGCAATGTTTTAAATATAATGCTTTTAGACTGGGTTGAATAGCTGTTAAGGCGCATGATTTGTTGGTATCTTTAAAATTAAAATTTACTGTAGTTTTCTCCTTTGCCTTCATCTTTTCTTTGTTTGCAAAATAAATAATAAACAAAGAAATGATATAGAGTAAATACATATGATATACATTGTAGAAGAAAACAATGGAACAACGCTGTTATTGTTGGTCTTCATTTTGAAGTCACCATTAGGCCTTTAACAATTAGCTTAAATTTTCTCATAGTAAGTTCAAGACGACCCTTTAGCACCGGTTTGAGTGGAATTCATTAGTAATTGTCAAACAAAGACTTCATTTACGCGAAATCGTCAACAAACAAAAAATTAACCGGCAAAGTCCTCTTACAATCACTGTGATCCGTTACCCGACAAAAGCATTAGTGTCCTAAGCAAGCGGACAATAATAACATATAGACAAACACATTGCACTCATCGAGTTGATTTAAAAAAAAACCTGAAAAATGTGAAAAAGTGAGATGTGGGAAGTATAAACAGATTGTCAAAATAACGTATAGTCTGTGTATGAGGTTAATACGATGTTATATCGACCGGGGAAAAGCATATCGACCGAGGATGAAATCCCAGGAATCCTAGGTCGATATTATTTTCCCAGGTCGATATTCTCTTATCCAGCGTGACATCACAAAGCTGAATTGGCCAATCAGATCAGTCAATTTTAATCTTATACCCCCAACATAGGCGGTGACGCCTATATAATCTATGTAAAAAATCGATATTTTATATTGCAATATATTCGGTGTTATAATAACTATTATTCTATAATATATAAATACTAATGGTAAAATTGCATTGACATTAAAATGAATAAAAAAGGATATTCACTCGATAGAAAGGATATTCACTCCATGAAAAGGATATTCACCGCAGGAAATGTCACGCGCTACATATTTTTAGAAAAAGGGATATCCCGTATTTATATCGTCCAATCGTATTGCTATGTAACATTGTCTCGTGACAACGACATCGGCATCACTAGAAACAGAATGCCGGGCTACATCTAAAGAAAAGACGAATCGCTTGTATTGATCAGAGGAAAATGGTACAAATATGGAAAGAGCAAGACACTTAAAATACGTAAAAAGCCAGCGTACACTTGTAAAGCATTCCACACAATATTTTGGGAAGACTCTCACTACGGATGTCGACAAAGCATTTCGAAAATCGCCGCACATTATACAGATCCTTGTACAGATCAATTATTAAGGATAAAAAAATAATTCTTTGAATAAAGTTTTTAAAGAACGTTCGCTAGTTGCATAAAATGTCAACCCCCTCCCTTCTTCAAATTCTCTAACCAGTTCACAATCGGAAAGAGATGACGAAGTCGACTCTTTTAACGAACATCTGTAGTTTACCTTGTCAGAATTACTTAATGGCGACAGAAAAATAATTCATAAAATATTATTGGTTACTGAATACTAACATATCTGAAAGGTTTCAAATACCACTGATCGTTCTTTGAAAAAGGCACATACTAGTATCGCAGAACATATCAAACCTTTTTTCTATTTACAAGCAAATACATTTCAAGTACTTAGTATAGTAATATCAATATGAGCTACATGTACGTTTCTTCGAATCAAAAGTTGCGGAATAATCAGTGTTAGATAGAATCTGTACATTTCTGAGAGTAAAAATTATAATCAAATTATATTTATTGTTTTACTTATATCCACAAAATATTTTTTTCAAAAGTACCGGTATATATTTTATTTATTTTATGCAATGTCCAAAAGCGTCTTTAATTCGACACCCATAGAAAATTTCTAGGTGTTTGGTATAATACATGATAAATAAAGAATTATTATGTATTTATTGAATAAAAGAATAAAACAGTTACTGTCTTTAGTTTCGGTAAATGTGCAGTGTTATTGACTTTTGGGGAAACAGATATTCACCTCGCCATGCGGCTCGGTGAATATCTGTTTTCCCAAAAGTCAATAACACTGCACATTTACCTCAACAAAAGACAGTAACTGTATATGATCTTGAAATTCGGNATCTGAGTTTCATTGAAATATCTTGAAAAATGAATGAATAAATCAAAGTAATGTTGAAGTTACTTAGATATATAGTGAAATGTGGTCATTTTCACCTCCTCCCCAGGTAAAGTGCCCGGATGTCCGGATAAGAGAATAACATCGTATCGACCTCATTCACAGACTACAATTGTTTTATAATTAATTTACAGGAACACTGGAAAGGTAATTTTTATCCTTATCTAAATAATTAAATGCAAGATGCAATTTAATTAATATTCAAAAGTTAAACACTATAATATCATCACAGTGTGTATAATATATACATATAATTGATTCTTTAAAAATACATCAAAATGAATTGAGCAGCAATCATAGAAACTTGCCATATGCATTTCTATTTTTAGTAACATGCGATATAACTTGTTGATGTACCGTTATCTCAATCTCTAAAAATACAGTGGGTCATGTGATCAGTTCTCCACTACTCAAATTTCTCAAACGATATCAAATTAATAATATCATCTAATATTGACTTTAATAAAGATTTATTTATTTGTTTAATGTTCTTTTCATTTGATATTGTACCAGAAATCTGAAAATTGCAACTTTGTTTTGTTATATGTTTTGTAATATGTTATTGTCAGTATAATTATTCGTTCACAGTTATTCTTGTTTATTTGAATGTAACATTTTACTGTGTTCAAGAGTATTAATTTGGTATGAAAAACAAAACCAGAACGTGTGTTTTCTAGTTAGTTCACTTTATGTCTATGGGAGTCTAGGATTATGTTTATTTCGCTGAACTTGGTTACTCTTTATTTAGGGGCCAACTCCGACCTGCCGTTGGGTGTGGGGTTTCCTCACCGTTCATTGAAGACCTTATGGTGGCTTTGAGTTGTTATTACTCCCCTTTGGGTCGTTGTCTCTTTGACACATTCCCCGTTTCCATTCTTTTTCCTATTAATATTGAAAATTCAAGCCGTGAAACATACTTATCTCATTTACTTCCTAAACAATAAGAAATTCTTTTTTCAAGTGACAATAAAAGATTGTCCTCACAAAGTCGGTAACATTTCCCAATTTTCCAATGATATGAAATGCTATTGTTGTAAATGAGTGATGGACATTTTAGCAAAACTGAATGTGATTATGGTGAACATTTTAGCGAATTAAAATTTGGTTTTCTGTAAAAAATAATGGCATTTAGCAAATTAGTATTACATGACTTAGAAATAAAGACCCATATCAGAATAATTATCTAAAAATTAAACAGCTTACAAGAAATGTTTATAGTTTTTAAAAAATAGAATTGAAACAGAAATGTCTGAACATATGTCCAAATATGTCCCTTTGCCAAGAAGCAAACAGGGACGATAGTATACAAATGAAAAGATGCAAAGGGGACATTTTGTAAAAATCTTTGTTTCAAGTATGGGCAAATACCGAATTATAGTTATCGTACAACTTAGGTTTTATTTGATAAGGATTTTTAGAACGCAGACATAAACGACGAAAATTACAATACATATATAAAATATATATATAACAATAATGCTCCTTCTTATATTTGTAAATTTAATACCAACTGAAATTCCATCCACCTATGTATATATTCATTAAGAAATTGAAACGTGTTAAGATTCTCTTTTCAGATTATCTTCAATAGGCTTTTTCAGTAACTCATTTATCTCCCCTGAGTACCCATAATGGTTTCACTTTTAGATTGATACATTTATTTCCAGATATTCAATCTCGACAAAGAAAATCTTTTAATGATGATTTCGACTTTCCAATCGTGAACATCCCGTTTTTGAGCAGTAATATTCCCACATCTCCGGCATATGGCGGGTACATTTCAAAACTTATTCGCTATTGCCATGCCTGTAGTTTGTACAGCGATTTTGTCAACAGAGCGAAATAACGGTCTCTAAAACTTCTACATCAAGCTGTTGCAGTTGTCACTACAGAAGTTTTACGGTCGTCACCACGATTTGACAGATCGTTACAATGTTTCTATTTGACAAATGAGAGTAGATATCTTTGGGTAGATCCAAAGTTAATTACCCGACTGGCTAACACCGACTGTGACAAAACCGGACTTTTCACACTGGCGTTGAGCAGATCATGCTTACCCTTCCGGAGCACCTGATGATACCTCAATTTTTGTAGGGGTTCACACTACCAGTGCTTTAGTTGTGTGGTGTTCTTTTCAATTTTTGTTAATTTTGTTTTACTTGTTTTTTCTTTGTCATGCTGTCTAAATTTGTGTTGGATATGAATGGCCGTGATTCTGGATGTATTCCCTAACAGTCCTTTCTAGAAAATGTTAATTTTTCCTAATATGAGCTCTCTAAGAAATAGGAAGTGATACTTCGGCAAACGAATACCGAAGCAATGCAAGAACGAGGAAAGGGGGGATTCTAAAATCATAAATCGAGAATCACGGCAATTCATATCCAACACGAATTGAGACAGCATGTCAAAGAAAAACAAATAAACAAAATTGAAGAAGAACGCCACATAACTAAAGCATGGAATGGAATAAATAGATTTGACAATTCGTAATGTAAAGACATTAAAAGTTTACTTTAAACTGTCAAATATATAAAATATACCGTGATGCTATTATTATCGAAAACGAAAATATAAATTTTTACTCATCGGAGGATACTTCTTTGTTATATATTTAATTTGTAATTGTTCAAAGGAGTTGAAAAAGAAATAAATTGACTGTTTTTTTTATTTTGAAGAAAGGTCACCATATCAAAATTATATGCACTTGAGTTTTTCCGTGCGTTTTATGACATTCAGTGAGAGCAAAACCATTTCATGTTCATTTTTACTTCTTTACTCAAGTTGTTATCTATATTTTCAATTCCAATTTAAATTTGTCCTGATTGGCAATCTTATTCTAATTCACCCTTTGAAGTCTATAATTGAGACATATGTTACGGAGATGTCATGGGCGAAAATATACTATTTGAAATAGGAAAGTCTGAATACACAATAAGTGCACATAGTACTCGTAACTATGCTTTTGCTAAATATATGGATTAGTATAAGAAAGATAACAGGAAACACCTACAATGACCGTAAACCACAATCACATGCCACAATCCACCAGGGAACCGCACGAGAAAAACAATAACGGCTACATAATGTGAAAGCCTACTGTATTTGTCAATACGTCTGCATATATGGTTGCAAGCAACAATATGGGCATGGGCGACAAAATGTACAGTAACAAAATTTTATTCTCTCCTCATTTACATACATATAATCAGGACATTGTCTTCTTAATGGTCAGATAAATATGCGTAAGCTATTACCCTTTTATACGAACTGCTTCACAGCATTATTTATTTGCTCGTATAAATCATGCATTTCTTATTGCTATTACTTGATCTTCTAGGAAATCAGTTCTATTACATAAATAATTGAATTAACAATTAAAGGATATGGAGCAAATGCAAATGAGACAAAGTCTCTACAAATGCATGATTAAACAAAGCAATGAAAAACGCTTTTATTATTATTCTTCATCTTAAATGTATTCTATTAAAGTTAAAAGAAATAACATTTAGAGTGTTGGTTTTTAAATATGGACCATTTGAAATATACGAAGGTAGCCGAAACTGGCTAACGACTCAATTAATCTGTTTGTTTCACTTGATATAAATTATTAAGTTGAGATATATTTCATAATCCCTTAATTATCTCATTTTTTGTTATTGCGTCTCAGGTTGTCATTTAATCGCAACAGAGCAGAGGACATATTCATTTTAGATCGCGTTTTAGCAATATCAATTGTGAAGTAGGTTGATTTCTTTTATTTAACGCGCGATAACCCTTGCCACTTCTTTCTATACATGGTTTTCATTGAGAGATAATTTCACTGGTAAAAGTTGCAAGTGTAAGTGTTTTTTACCCCAAAAAGATTCAGGAAAAGATTTTCATCCTTAAAATGTGATTACGATGAAAGATGACCCACGAAAAATCGACGTGTGCGATTTCGTGAATTTTGACACGCATATCTTTTTTGACAGTTCACCTCATTGTACAATATCATTTCGCATTATTTAATACCAATTCTCTGTAACCATCAACCTTACTTGGGCACTCATGGTCACAGATTTCCTTGAAACTTTGCACACTTATATAAGTTTATGACTTATGAACAAAAATGACCCCTAAACTTGTCCCGCTGGTTTGGTTGTCATGGTAACGGGTACCATGGTTTTTAGGCTAAAATATGATGATTTAGAGCTGAAAAAAAAATTCAAACGGATGGGGTTCTTTAAATGTAGTCTTTATGTATTTTTTTACCCCAGCAAAGTAAAATTAAATATTCTGCTGTCATTATGAGGTTAAAATTTTTTTGATAAATAATAGGTCTGATAGATGTGCAGGGTCGAGGCACACAGGGGTCTTTGGCCATTTTGAGGATAGCTCATTTTTGGCCAATTTTAAGGACCTGTATCCTCCATATGCAACAATGCTGGGTAATTTCAAGATTACAGTCAATAAGTACTAGGTCTGAATAAAGAATTTACGGAAAAAAATTGATGGGGCTATTGTTGCTAAGGTGGTTACTATGGTGGTAAAAATAGGAAATTTTCACTTTTTGAAGTGCTGTTTTGGCAGATTTGACATTAATAAAATTCCTTAAATAAAGTTAAATGCTTAATTTGATTCCTTCATACACTCTTAATAATAATTGCTATTCAAAACAAATACAAACAGTTTGACTCTGGTTGCTAGGTTGGTTGCTATGGTAACAAAAACGGCAATTATTTACCTTTATCGTTTCTTTTTTCATACATTTAGATTTCAAAATTTCTCTTGAAATAAGTAAAATTAAGGATTTGACATCGTCAGTTTCTCTTGCTCATTATGAATAATCATAACAAAAAAAGTGTTAGGTTTTAATTTTTTTTTGTGAATGCATTTTTTTTCTGATAAATAATAAAAAAATTCCCGTACACTAAGTTATTGATTTTTTTATTTAATTACAACCCCGAATATAACATTCTGTCAGAGATATCAACGACTTGATTCTGGTTGCTAGTGGTACGGTGGTTGCCATGGCAACGAAAATGACATGTTCACCCTTATGTTTTCATTTCAAAAATTCTTAAAGCAAGATGATCAAAATAAAGAACTTCACATCGTAAATACCACTTACGCAAATAATGATAATGACAACAATTGTTAATTATATGATTTTTGTTGCTAGACAAGACAATTAACATTTATTTAAACCTGGGCACAAGTCTATGACATCACAAGAGGTGAAGCCGACATATATATACAAAAAAATGGATACAAACATAAAAAATCAATAAACAAAACAGATATACTGTCAAAGATACGAGAGGATTGTTTTACATTTATTTTTGACACTTACATAATTTGTCAGGCTATGATTGGTTTGTTACTTTTTTTAATGTTTTTGGAAGATTTATGTATGATAATTTGCTTCAAATTGAAGTTACAAGTCAAATGAATCATGTGATTGCAGTAAACCCTGAAAAATAATTACTGTTTAATACAGATATCAACTCAGTTTGGTTGCTCAGATAGTTTCCATAGAAATTAAAACTGCCTTTTTTCACTTTTCCTTATTCTTTTTTACTGCGACCTTGGAATCTAGTAATGGTCTGCATCAGTGTGTCCATCCGCCCATTCATATGTCACACTTTTTTGTAGACGCAACTTCCAAGAAAGAATCCAGAAACGACAATTCAGATTTTCTTATTCTAAAGGACTTTTAGGTACTTTATGTACTAGATCATATTGCATCGCCATTTTGATTCGTCAAATTTTGTAGGAGTTACAGGATTTTTAATATTTCAATATTACGCAGTGGCATATCTTGTTGGTGCAATTCCTCAGAAACCGCTAATCGGTTGAAATTTTACATGATCATTTGTCACCGTATGTATTAAATTGTATAGCATGGCAATTATATGATTTGGCAATTTTTTTCGGAGTTATGGGACCTTACATATTCACCGTTGTTCTAAGATTCCTAAGACACACAGCATATCAGACTAAACTGTTTGGAAAAATAAACATTTACCATGTTTGAAATTAGAAGCAGGATATACAGTTGAAAAGCCCATCTTTTGATTATTCAAAAACAAAAAATAGTTGCAAAAACGTTTAATAGTTCATACAGAAATCATCCTTTTATTGCATAAGCTTTTGCTATAAACCAAGAAGTGATAATTGCATACATCAACACACTTTTTGGGGGATGTCTTAAACTTAAAAAATCAGATATAGTGAAAAAAATAATGTTAAAAAGAGAAGTAATAAAGTTAATGTGAAGAATCATTCCATATTTCCAAACAGTCTTTGGAAAATAGTCTTTCAAACAGTCAAAGTAAAATCTTAGAATAAAGAAAATATGTTTTTTAATTTTGTTTAATTTCCTGAAATTCTCAAAGACCAATTATTTTGGGTTTTATACTCAACTTCAGCGAAAGCAGTTCTTTCCAAATGATTCAAGCAATATTTATTACCTAGATTGAAAGGCAAACCTCTGTCCAAATTTTTTCTTGAAATGTTGGTCTGAAATGGGCTATAAAGGGGTATTCTGCTGCATATTTTCTACGATTCAGAAATATGTATAAACTAAATTATAACCCTTGTCCAATTAATTTCCTAGACTGCGAGGGAAATCCATGCCAGATTTTGTTATTTATTTATTTATTTTTTGAATGCTGGTTTTATAAGGGTTGCAATGGATAGTTGAGCTCTCAGCTGTCATTGAAGGCAAGCATAAAAACTAAAATTTTAGAAAAAAAAGTATTCTATGCTAAATTTTGTTTTACAATTTCAGCAAAATGTATTACCTAGATTATTAGGGGAACCCCTGCCTAATTTATTTAGCTCACTTCACGAAGTGAGGGGCTTATCTGATACCCTAGCGTCGGCATTAGTGTCCGGTTAGGAAGAATGGTTAAAATCCATTCTCTTTTACTGACATGTCCAACATCAAACATATTGGTATGTATGATGCTTTTTTGGATGACAACAATGCATGTTTCGGATGCTGTCTGTTACATACATTTTACAGATAAGCGACTTGGTTAGGTAGAATGATTTAAGTCCATTCCCGGTTACTGAAATGTCCCCATTCAACCATATTGGTATGTGTCATGCATTTTGGGATGACAGTCTTTAACCTACATTGTTCGCCTTAATGAATGTGTTAAAAAGAATGATTATTGTCCATTCCTCTGACATGCTTAACATGTGACAATGCTTTGAAACGAGGTGAGCTTAGCTTGCAGGGGCTGCTTCTATGTTTTGGCATTTTTGTGATTTGTGGCAATTTTTTAACTTTCCGAAATTGTTAAGTTCACCCATTTGACTTCAATCATTTATTTTAATAGATTTATTGAAAAATATGACACCATTCAATTTAATTAGTTTGAGGTATTTTGGTACCATCCATTCGTTTAAAAGCGTTATATTCGCCAAATTTAGTGATTTCATATATTTACCTGCATGTAGAATACTTGTTATTTCTAAACTTCTGACAGGATTTCTTTCATTTTGCATGTAGTTTATATGTTAATGGATTTTACGTCACACTCAGTTCTCCAGAAAGGGGAACCATACGGAGGAAATCTGATTTTCTTTTTATCTCTTGTCCAATTTCATGCAGTTTTAAGGCAAAACGGGGCCAAATTATGAATGTGCAAAATGGCTTTTTTTATTCTTCATTGGATATTGACGGGGTTTCTTACTTTTTATTCATCTTGGGATACGCATTCTGCAAGGTGTCAATACATGGTGTAGCTCTTAGCGTTTCCCAGGGGTAAAAATGGGAACAAAACTGACATTTTTTTTATATTTCATCAGATTTTAGATGAAAATTTTTACATGAAAACTTTACCTTGCATTTGATAGAAATTTTCTGTCTTTATCAAATTTTTGGCCCCTTAAAAATTATGAGGCTTCAATCTGTGTATTGCACTCGGTGTATTTAAAAAATCAACCGTCAGTGTATGATCAACGTGAAATGATCTACAAATATGGTACCCCTAGAAGCCCTGATTAAACGCAAGTCACATACAAAAAATAAACACCATATCACTTTACAGACCAGTTTCTAGAAGCAAGGTTAAAGTTGTTTTTTTTTTAATTTCCTTCTAGGTAATGTCAAAGTCAAAATGTCTACTAATTAGGTACACCAACAAAGATCTCATAGCAGGGAAGCCACATAACAAAAATCAACACCCTAGCCCTTTAGATCTCCATCCCAGAATTAAGGTTAAAGATTTTACAGACAATGTCGACGCTCACACCAGGGTGAGCTAAAATGTGGGTAAAGACGACTCACCCTGTAACAAAAAAAAAATAAAAACGAAAAAAAAACTAGAGAATGTGTCTGTAAGACACGGATGCCCCGCCAATAAATTTATCCCAACAGATTAACCCAAGTCAATCATTCATAAAATGAGTTCCCTGTCACTGAATTGTGATGAAATCCAAAATTTAAGTCATTGAAACATAAAATGTAGGTCATGTTCACCCAATTGTTGGTGAAATGGGCAGATCTCTTTTAGCTGAATGTTACAGTGAAATATCGCGATACTACAATACATAGAAGTTGAGAAATAGACTTAAACACAAAACTTATCCAAAGTCACTGAAGCGTAAAATGTAGGTCAAAGCCACCTAATTGTCAATGATTTGGGTAGTACTCATCAAGGCAATTAATTTGATGAAAGATCATTGTCCTATAACGTGTAGTTGTTGAGAAATGAACTTTAACACAAAACTTATCCAAAGTCACTGAAGCGTAAAATTTAGGTCAAAGCCACTTAACTGTCAATGATTTGGGTAGTACTCATCAAGGCAATTAATTTGATGTAAAATCATTATCCTTTCATGTGTAGTTGTTGAGAAATGGCAATAACGCAAAACTTAACCAGAGTCACTCAACCATGAAATATAGGTCAAAGTGTCAAACTGCTAAGTGAACTTTGTAGTACTATCCAAGATCTACCTACTGGTCTACTATCATTTTTCTATACCTTAGTTTCTGAGAAATGGACTTAAAGGCAAAACTTAACCGGACGTACGGACGGACAGACGGACAAGGGTAACACTATATGCCCCTTCAACATTCGTGGGAGGGGCATAAAAAAGCTATTACCCCATCAAAACAATGTACAGGGATATGTTAGGATAAAATCGCATAACAAGCTACTAAGGACCTTCGCTTAATAAAGATCCCTGCAATAGTTCGAAAAGAGAAAACATTTGAGATATATACACAAGTCATGCATTTGAGCTCCTTCATATAATATGTCGGCCAACTGGAAATACAAACCAATTCTGTTCCGGCATGCGCTCTCCCTTTTCTCTCTTTATTGCCCACATGTTGAACCGTGATGCTAATTTATCACAAAAACAGAATTTGTAAACGACTACTTATTTCTTGGGCATTTATGATAAAACACGTTACAGTATCTACTTCTGATTGGGCGTGTGCAAGCTAAAACGTCATGTTCTAGTCAAGTTATGGCCAACTGAAGTCACACTACTCTGGTGATGTTGTTTTCAGTCTACAAGCACACCTGAATACATCACATCTTGCTTTGTGTAAATGACGGCAATTTTTTTCAGGCAAGGGGGCAATTTTGTAACCTTTTAATGCTTGTAGATCTCTGAAAAGGCTGGTCTGCTATTTCAAAATATACTTTTGTTGTGATTTCAAATAATATTTCATATGAAAAAGAATGAAATTGTAAATGACACAAGTCTTCTAATGAAATGAAACATGGTCCGATAAGGATCCAAGAGACATAAAATAATTGCAAGTTAAGGGGGTATTGTAATAGCTTTGATGCTCCTGGGAGGTAAGATGTAAGTCTATTCTTTGTTATCAATATGACTCAATAATTACACCTTACACCACTAATCTCTATGATTCTGCTATTAACAAAATGCATATTATAATCTTCATGAAAAGATCATTGCTGTTAATGCTCTTGAACACCAACGGGCAGGTAACTCTTGCCTTATTTATCTAAAAAAAATCTGGTAAAGGGTTTTGAAAATTGCATGTAACAACAAACTGCTTTAGTACTATAACACCCAAAAACAAAAAAAAAGAAAATGTTTTGTTCTATGTATGGTGATTTTAATTAATCTTAATTCTATTTCTAAGGAAATTGAATTAATTTTATATCTGACAAAAAAAGCATTTGGAACAACGATATATTTAGACATTTTTAGCAGCCATAGCAACCATCCATTCTTGCAACCTGAATGTAGCATTTTTTAATATTGTGATGAGTTATAAGCAAGATGACTTTAACCGTGGTTTATCCTTCATTTAACCTTTAAAAAAGGCAAAGATGAAGGGAAAACGTCTAAAAAAAGAAACAGAAATGGTTGAAAATTGTCCTTTATGCTTCTATAGCAACCAACCTAGCGACCAGAGTCAAAAAGTTTGTATTTGTTTTGAATAGCAATTATTAATAAGAGTGTATGAAGGAATCACACTAAGCATTTCACTTTAATTAAGGAATTTAATTAATGTCAAATCTGCCAAAACAACACTTCAAAAAGTGAAAATTTCCCATTTTTATCGCCATAGTAACCACCTTAGCAACCATAGCCCCATCAATTTTTTCCGTAAATTGTTTATTCAGACCTAGTACTTATTGACTGTAATCTTGAAATTACCCAGCATTGTTGCATATGGAGGATACAGGTCCTTAAAATCGGCCAAAAATGAGTTATCCTCAAAATGGCCAAAGACACCTGTGTGCCTCGACCCTGCACATCTATCAGACCTATTATTTATCAAAAAAATTTAACCTCAATATGACAGCAGAATATTTAATTTTACCTTGCTTGGGTAAAAAAATACATAAAGACAACATTTAAAGAACCCCATCCGTTTGAATTTTGCTGTTTTTTCAGCTCTAAATCATCATATTTTAGCCTAAAAACCATGGTACCCGTTACCATGACAACCAAGCCAGCGGGACAAGTTAAGGGGTCATTTTTGTTCGTAAGTCATAGACTTATATAAGTGTACAAAGTTTCGAGGAAATCTGTGACCATGCGCAACCCTCTATATAATATGGTAGGTATTTACAGAGAATTGATATTAAATTCTTTCTGATGGTTTCCATCAGTTTAAGTTTTACTTAATAAAAACTGCTTATTATTTGATTCAAAATGATACCGACTGGTTAAAGAACATTTGCTCACTTACGCTTTCAATGCAAAATAATGAGCAAAGAAAAATCATTCACTCGAAAGAAAATTTTTCGGTGTGTAAAAAATTCCATTTTTACCCTGGAAGTATTAAAAAAAAACACACCCAAATTACATCAAAATACAGTAAATTTCGTTATGCTGTACACGTGTTTCAATGAGTAACCTCTCATCAGCAGCATTAAAATCAAATAATAAGGAAAGCCATAATCCAAAAGGAGTATAAAATCTGGTAGAAATATTGATTTGTATTGAAGATGGGCTTGTTTTAGAAAGTCTGGTCGGAAGTAGTTTGATTTATAATGTAAAACCTGGTAGGAAGATAGATTCTTTGTATTAAATCTGAATGGTCAGAAGTTTGATTTATCAATGTATTGAATGTCAATCTGGAATGGAGATTGGTTTGTTATGTACATTTTGTAAAATGTTATAGGACGTGTTATGTAAAAATCTTGTTGGTTGGAAGTTTTGGCAGGAATAAAATAAAAGTGACAACAAAAGTCCGAAGCAATTAGAGAGAGAGACTAGTAAGGAAAATGCGTAGTGTGTACGACAACATCGAGAAAACATAATCAAACACAGAATATTTTATTCAAGCCATTATAGTCCCGAATTGGAACGGACATTTTTAAATAAAATGTTAATTTTAACCAGGTTTTAAAGATGCATCAAACTCCCACTTATTTGACGACTTACTATAGCTTCTACATTTGTATGTGCCCAGATTCTGTTAAATGTCAAATAATAAATGAATGGATAAGGAGTAAATGCACATGAGACAAAACCTCTGCTAATACATCGGGTAAAAACAAGCAATGGAACAACACTTTTATTGATATTCTTCATCTTGAAGACACCACGAAACCTTCAACAATGAACTTTGCTCATAACTCACAGTTAGTTCAAGACGGTCCCTCAAAGCCATAATATTATCAAAACATTGCCTTGTGTCATACAAGTGTAACCGGAGAGCACGAATCTCCTAACAAAATTGCANACCTTTAGCACTTCAGCCAGCCACCTAACCGAATGAGCTAAAGAAATATTCCGTTAGGTCAGTCGATTTTTACTGGCTATATATCTACTACCTACTACAACGCAGGTAGGCTGTCCTGTCACACTTCCCCCACCTCGAGAGTTATCATACCTGCTATGTATGACTCTCAACACAAATCTCACACAAACCCTGGTTAGCTCCTTCTGGGTTTTTAGCTGGGCGCCAAATGTAACCGGAGAGCATGAATCTCCTTGCAAAATTGCAATGTGTCACCGGGGATCGAACCCGGGACCTCTAGCACTTCAGCCAGCCACCTGACCGAATGAGCTAAAGAAATATTCCGTTAGCTCAATCGATTTTTACTGGCTATATATCTACTACCTACTACAACGCAAGTAGGCTGTCCTGTCACACAGGTAAAATGTTTTGTCGTTCGATGTACAAGCTTCTATCATCATATGTAGTTGAATTGTTTCTGTCGTTTGGTACACAAGTCACCAATTTGACCCATACACAAACCCGAATAGTAGACCACAAAACTTAAAGAAAACCGTCCTAAATAAAATTGGAAATTTGAATTGAATATTTATCAATCAAATCCGGATATCATCCAATAAATTTCTTGAGAAATACTATTTATCTGCCATTATCGAAGCTTCAGAATTAAACAACTGTGTCGTTTCAAAAAATCTTGATGGTAACTACAAGCTCTAGCGTAACGGATTAATTGAGAAATATATACTCCATACGCTGTGAAAGACGGAATATTACTGTTGAGGTGTGGAGAGTTTAATATCGCCTCTTTTGTTATAAATTCGTGTGGTGATGTTGCCGCTGTTGTCAAGCTTCAGAAGTAAATCTAAAATCGACATTTGATTTGTTATGTTAAATCTGGTAGGAAGTTTGATTTGTAATGTTAAATCTAGTAGGAACGGTTGTTGGAAGTTCGATTTGTAATATTAAATCTGACAGGAAATAGGGTTTGTTGCATTAAATCTGACAGTAATTTGTATTTGTTATGATAGATTTGGTAGGAAGTTTGATTTGTGACGTTAATCTTGTATAGTGAGGAATTTTGATTTTTGATAATAAATCTGGTAAGAGAATGATTTTTTTTGCAGTAACGTACATCTAGTGAGAAGTTTGACTTGTGATATCAAATTTGGTAAGAAGTTTGATTTGCAATGTTAAATTTGGAATAAAAATTCGATTTGTGGCTTTGTATCTGGTGGAAAGGCTGATTGATTTCGAGTGTTAAATCTCGTAAGAACATTGCCTAATATAGTAAATCTAGTATGAAGTTTTATTTTCAATGTTAAATCTAGCAGGGAGATTTATTTGTTATGTTATATCTTTAAGAAGTTGTAATTCTTATGTTTCATCTGGTATGATGGTTGATTTGTTGTTTTAAAGATTTGTTTGTAATGTTAATTTGGTATCAAGATTGGTTTGTAATGTTAATCTGGTATCAAGATTGGTTTTAATGTTAATCCGGTTCCAAGATTGGTTTGCAATGTTAGTCTGGTATCAAGATTGGCTTAAATATTAATCTGGTAGCAAAAACTTAAATATTAATCTGGTAGCAAAATTGATTTGCAATATTAATCTGATATCAAGAGTTAATCTGGTGGCAAGATTGATTTGTGACTTTAGCTGCGCAATCTTATTCACGAAGCATACGTAAAGTTACCACACCCGTAAACCTTGCAGAATCCTGCTGGGATGACAAAATCGTATTCACGAAAACTCCGGCATTTCCGCACCCGCAAAGGTTGTGGAAAACCTATGGTGTCTTAGGAAAGAAATATTACGGGACATTCAGACTACTCCGATAACATGTTGCGATAACCTTCACTTGCGGTTTTAATTATTTTATTTCGATAAATATATAACAAGATTGCTACGCGTAGCTATGTCCCCCGCCGCCGCAGAAAAGTCAATAAAGTCCCATTTCTCATGTAAAATTTTGAGAATCAAAATGGCGGCAGGATGTGATCAACTGCATTAGGTGGCAAATAGCTAAGCAAAATTTTAGCACAATCCCTTAATTGGAGTATAAAGAGATGTGTCCAGAAAGTCTCCCTATGTTGTAGTATGCATTGAGTCGATAAAGTCCAATAACTCCCTTAAAATTTGTCGAATCAAAATGGCGATGTGATATGATCTATTACATATAACGACTAACAATCCTGTATAATTAGAATGAATTCGGACTATCAGTTTCTGAGGAGTTGCGTCCACAAGATTTGTCATTGTATAACAATGTGGAAATAATCAAAGTCCCATAACTCCCACAAAATTTGACGAATTACAATGGCGATGTGATATGATCTAGTACTAATGGTGATTAACAATCCTGTAAAATTTGAATGAATTCTGAACAGCCGTTTCTAAGGAGTTGTGTCCACAACATTTGCCATTTTATAACAATGTGGAAATAAAGTCCTATAACTCCCACAAAATGATATGATCTAGTACTAATGGTGACTAACAATCCTGTAAAATTTGAATGAATTCTGAACAGCCGTTTCTAAGGAGTTGTGTCCACAACATTTGCCATTTTATAACAATGTGGAAATAATCAAAGTCCTATTACTCCCACAAAATTTGAAGACTCGAAATGGCGACGCAATATTATCTTGTACTAATGGTGGCGAACAATCCTTTAAAATTTGAATGAATTCTGACCAGCAGTTTCTGAGGAGTTGCGTCCATAAGATTTGCCATTGTATAACAATGTGGAAATAATTAAAGTCCCATAACTCCAACAAAATTTGACGAATCAAAATGGCGGTGCGATATGATCTAGTACATATAGTGACTAACAATCCTACAAAATTTGAACAAAATTCAATACACGGTTTCTGAGGAGTTGCGTCCACAAGATCTCCATTTGAATAGTGTTGCTAAAAATCGTCAAAGTCCCATAACTCCTATAAAAATTGACGAATCAAAATGGCGATGCGATATGATCTAGTACATATAGTGACTAACAACCCTACAAAATTTGAACAAAATCCAATACACGGTTTCCGAGGAGTTGCGTCCACAAGAAAGTGTGACAGACAGACGGACGGACGGACGGACGGACACACGGACGCAGACCATTACTATGTCCCACCGTCGCGGTGCGGCGGGGGACAATAAATTTATCACTATGGAATCTATTCACAGTTGATAAAAATGTGGTTTGATTATATGGATAACACGACTGAAAAAGAAAACATAATAAAGCACATTAAGCGTAGGTTTTGTTGCTACATATATGTTCCCGAGGTACTTACACATGCGTGAACACTCATGGTATCTATTTGTGATGATACACCAAATATCTTCTCTTCACCATTTATTGCAGACATGTACTCTTCAGCGCTTCTNAATTTTCCCACACAGGAATTGTGCAAAAATAATTTTAGAGATTTTATTTAAGGTCTGTTTCATAGCCTGCAAATGACATGGACTTATCACATTTTGCGTGATTTTAGGTGAATCTATACTTTAAAAGCAGTTTCATTTTCATTTCATATTGAAATTAAAACATAAAACAAGTGTAGTAAAGAGAAGTTATCAATTCATATACAAACCTATAATACACAATCATGTTTGATAAAAGAATAAAATCAAGACATCTTTTTTTTTCGGAGACTTTCTCAATCACTTTTACACAATATGAGACGTATGAACTTTACTAATAGGGCCTATGAGTTTTGTTCTACTTTCACTTTCACTACCGGAAACTTATGACGTCACTACGAAAAACGCACATTAAATACGTCAACAGATTTCACTTCTGGGATATTTTTCTCAATGTCACAAAGTCTAGATTGATTAGACTCTTTCGATTTGGATATCTTCCATAGCTGGAAGAGTCTGGTTGATAGAGAATACTAGTCTCCATGAAAATCTCTATTTTGTTTAATTTCTACCAAGCTAAAGTAACGAAGGTCATGATTCATTAATGCAAAAATATGCTGTTTCTTTGAAAATGAATCACATGATTATCTTTATCTGTGAATTGAAAACCTCACCTACTATATAAGTAATGGTACCCAGGAAAAAATGTCTCGTTCATTCTCGATCGTTGGTCATGTGACGAGACTTACAGACCCTCTTTCAATAGGTTGTAATTTTTACACGCTTCTGTTCATGATTTTCTGAACTTGTTATTTTTACACGCCATAACATCTTGATAACAGTTCAATTATGTAAACTACATGGTACATGTATTGATGAGAATACAATACCCCAACTTTCGTTCATTACATTTGATGCAATTTCATTCCATACATCATTTTATAAATGACACAATTAGTTGCAATATAGTTATTCAAAAAATATCAATTTATTTAATACTTTACTGTGAATTTAATTTATGCATATGCGCATTTTGACAACTTATGTCTGTTCAGTGCAGATAAAATCTAAACGTTTGGAAGACCATAACTCAAAGATGTTTAAAAACTGATAGAGAACAAATAACCAATATGGTCTAACTGTAAAGCCAAAATCAGCTAAGGACAGAGCTTTGCAAAAGCGAGATACTCCTTAGTTTTCAACAAAATTTACAAAATTTAGATATTGTAAGGTTTCAAATAGAATCGGTTTTCGGGTCAGCATCGGAGTACTGACTAGTGGGCTGGTGAATACCCTGGGGGACTAACAGTCCACCAGCAGACACATCGACCCAGTGATATCAAGTAACTAAATACCGAAGTTACTGTGAATTTAATTTCTGCATATGTGCATTCCGACAACTTATGTCTACTCAGTGCAGATAAAATCTAAACGAATTCAAAGATGTTTAAAAACTGATAGAGAACAAATAACAAATAAGATCTGACTGTAAATAACCAATATGGTCTAACTGTTAAGCCAAAATTAGCTAAGGACATAGCTTTGCGTGAGGGAGATACTCCTTAGTTTAATTCATGTATTTTTAGGGCATATTGTTTATTTCATGGGAAGTGAAGTGCAAATGTATTATATTTTAAGCAGCACTCTCCAAGCTTTGCCTTGCGATTTTCCAGATTTTCCAGAATTCATATATCGCTATTTCTGTTTTCATCATTTTTTTTGTCTCTTTTTTGAATGTTGAAAGTCGAAATTTCCTCCTAAACACTTTATCACGATATTCATTACGATGTGTTTGAATTTATGGTAAATGATAAAAAAATGAAAAAATCAAAATACAAAGCTCATTGTAAATTTTGAAAAGAGTAAAAATCATTTTTATACAAAATTTGTACGATGTGAAAATTACGTTTGTTAACATTAACAATCGTGTTCATCAACCGAAAGCTAGCAAGAGCAGTCATAATAACATTTGAAATATCAGACGCAGTCACGCTGGTAATATGAATATTGATGTTCCCATTCGTCATAGAACCACATGCTATCAGACACGTCAAGTCGAGTTCCACTGGACAGGTAACAATCCAATCGAGTAGCTCCAAATTGAATGGAACGACATGTCATTGACGTTTCCTGTACACATTTTTGCTGACACTCTTCTAAAGATATATTTTCAAAATCTGCCGTGTTTCCATAATTGATAAATTGTAAAAAAGTGCGCATAAATTTATCTCCATATTCAGAACAACCTGTAACATAAAAAAACAAACAAAAAAACATTAAAATGAAAAAAAAATCTAGACTAAAATAACAAATCAGAAGGAAATAAAGACAAGATGCCATAGTATAGAAGATATAAAGCAATCAAGAACTCTTTTATTAACGTTTCATATCTTAAAGTCATCATGAGGCCTTAAGCTATAGGTGACACGTATTGAATGGAGTTGTTGTATAAAAGGCCCTTACAAAAATGGGCAACTCCGACCTGCCGTTGCGTGTGGGGTTTCCTCACCGTTCATTGAAGATCTTACGGTGGCTTTGAGTTGTTATTACTCCCCTTTGGATCGCTGTCTCTTTGACACATTCCCCGTCCGTTTCCTTTCTTTTTCTTATGAATATCCAGTGTATCTTGGATAATACCAAAATCCTCAATGGCAACATCCATCTTCTTCACAATACGCCCTTTTTGGTTTTGTGCTTGCTGTGTCTGTTTTTTCCCTAGGTTACAACCTTGTTCCACTTATTTCTAAGTGTAAACCAATCAACCAGATAGACTTTTATTAAGCCATTCGACGCAACAAGTAATCAATTTTAGTTTATTTTGCTTTGTAACAATTACATTGGAAACTTTACACCTAAGATAAATAGACCATATCCGAGTTCTGGTATTTAGTTAAGTTGTCGTTTATACGTCATATGCCACAAAAACATTTGTATGGCCGTCCGATGTGACAAAGAATGTACTTCAAAAACATAATTCCATGACGTTTTAGTCTTAATTTTTCTTAGATATGGTGTACTTGTACATGATATAATATCTCATATGTACTCTTTTTCAATTACTTTTATCTAAATTTATGTTAATTCTAAAACCTAAGGATTAACTCAATCCATCGTAGTTTTGTCCTTAGCTATATTTGATATTACTGATTATTCGGATTTATATTGTCCTTTATAGCTATATTTGATATTACCTGATTATTCGGATTTCGTTTGGTTTTATGCATTTTAAACATTTTATGAAATTATCAATTTCCTTTGTTTGAGTTCTAGTGCTGCTGATGAGGAATTATTTCCGAAATGGCCATACAGCTCATTAAAATTATTGCAGTTGGAGTTAACATATTTGTTATCGTCTCACTTACTCCATACCTTTTGTAAAATATGTATTATGACGGGGCGTTTTCAATACTGTGAAGTGTAGAAAGTGGCAATTCCTGGTACCAGGATTCGGATATGGTAATTTCAAAACAGTGAGTATTAATCAGTTGTTATGACATTTAAAATGCAATAATTCTGAATACGAACAAAAATCCCAATAGAAAAACAGATACATGGACTTTGAAAAAAAATCAGCAATAATGCGTGAATTCGTAGCAGCCAAAATAATTTTTTTATCAAAAATTTGAACAGACTGTTATGTCAAACGGAATTTCTGACCACCCTGATAGTATGAAAAGGTCGTAAAAATGGCTTTATTCTTGAGTAATCGTTTTTATACGCTCGTCTAATGACGGACGTATTATGGTATACCGATGTCCGATTGTCCGTCCGTCTGTCTGTCTGTCTGTCCGTCCGTTTCATACGTCGCGCTCTAACTTGTTAAAAGTTTGGCCGATTCACTTCAAACTTAGTAGAGGTATTTGGTATGATTGCCTCACGATCTGTATACTTTTTTGTGAAATTTTGATTTTTCTTGCAAGAGTTATGGGACTTTATTCGTCAATTTTAAGGCAATGTTTTACATGTCGCGCTCTAACTTGACAACCCTGAAATCAATTCACTTCACACTTTGTAGATGTATTTGGTATGATGGTCTCAAGATCTGTATACCTTTTCGTAAAATTTCGAGTTTTCTTACAAGAGTTATGGGACTTTATTCGTCAGTTTTAAGGCAAGTTTTTACATGTCGCGCTCTAACTCAAGAACCCTTTTGCCAATTCACTTCAAACTTTGTAGAGGTATTGGATATGATGTCCTCACGATCTGTATACTTTTTCGTGAAATTTTGATTTTTCTTGCAAGAGTTATGGGACTTTATTCGTCAATTTTAAGGCAATTTTTTACATGTCGTACTCTTACATATAAGTACTTTGAACAGCTCACTTCAAACTTTGCAGATTGATTTATTAAAGAGATATCAAGCTCAATTAGGAAGTTATAGGTGCTTCTAAATTGAGAATTCCTTAACTAAATCACTTAAAGTTTTGAAGGGGTGACGAGGGGCGTATCATGCGACTTTGCGCAGCTGTTTATTATGTAATGGTTGTGGATAAATATAGGGTTTTACCTCTCTAATATGTAGTCATTTGCCTGATAGATAGCCATTTGAAAATCTTAGCTACAACTCGTACACTTACTAGGTAGACATTCGTGCCGAGTTGGGGAAAAACTGTATCCGGTAACACACCAGCATCTTCTTTCACTGCATTGTGAGGTTGTTGTAGTATTTATACAGTCAGCTCTACATTCTGATGACGTAACCAGACAATCACTGTCCGTACTACACAGGTCTCCAATGTAACCTTCAACTAAACATGTAGAAATACAATGAGTAAAACAACAGTAAAATAGAACATCACATCAGCACAAGTATATTGTAACCCAATGAATTGACAATTTATCTAAATATATACGTCCTGAATTCAGATTTTTTACTTAATGGTCTGATTCTCATGAACAAATTAAAACAATCCATTACTTGATATGCAAACTTATTGTGATATACTCAAACTTGTTGTTTTATTCCATTGCTTGGTTCTACCATGTATTTTAAGAGATTTTTTCACTTTTGTATTTGCTCCATATCCTTTCATTGTTAATTTTAGACTGAGGTTTGCCGGTAAAGGTCAGACTCGACTAAATATTTTCGATAGGACGCCATTATAACGTTTTGTGAATTTTCTTCATTACCTAAAGTTCTCTTTATGCGGCGATATGATTTTCTCAAAGCGGCACGTCTGCCAAGTAACATATCCAAACGATGACCCAACTTTAAAGTCAAATAAGAAATTTCTATCCCCTTACCAAACTGGGGTATGCAAATTACCAATTTTGACTGTTTGATCCTTGGGTATGCATGTACTCATTAATGAGGCTTCAGTATTTTTCAAATGCAAGACAGGACACGTAATCAAAATGCTGGTCAATCCGGAAGTATTTCATGATCATTTGAGCGTTTTAAAACTCAGATATTATCAATATTGACAGTTATATTGAAAGTGAAAGTCGCATGGCTTTGTTTATATAAGTACTACTTTTGACTATGCCATCAGCTGATTGGTCATTTAGTAGAGTCTAACCTTAATAGGTAATTAAATGTTTTAAAAGTTCAATTATTGGTCTTAATCATGTAGCTTAATCAATATCCAAATAGAAAACTCCAAATAAATATGCTTTCTGTCTCTCAAAAAAATTCTATTCCTTATTTCAAATGCCTGATACTTAAGTGTTTTCAGCACTTTGAAAAATTCAAGGTTCTGATAATGGTTCAACTTGGAAAATAGAGCATGAATGACTGTTTAATATACATCTGACTATCTTTGTGTTACTGTATAGCAGAATGGTGCACTATAGTATCATGAGATTGCCTCTTACAAAGAAAGCAGTCATACAAATGGTGAAAATCTGGTCATTTGAAGCCCCCTCCCCCCATTTTCAGCATGTGTTTCTGAGGTCAGTTTCTGTCCATACAATTCACTCAAATTACTGATACCAAAGGATCATCATGTGCAAAATAAAGGTAAAACTAACTCCAGAAAGTGAATAGAGATTGCTCATAATATTCTGTTATTCAACAAAATAAAATTAAGTGTAAAATTTGTTGAAAATTCAGTCTTTACTTATCATGGGGACAGCATGAAAGTATGTCCAAAATTTTTACAACTGCAGATAGCTGCTAATTTTTTCCTGTTTTAGCTCACTAGTCTAATTCATTATGCAAATCAAAGCATGATTGTTGTGACAAATATGAGCAACTATGAATAAAGTTGCAATTTATTGTAAAAATTGGATGTGAAATTAGTGAAAATCTCATATTGCGACATAACGCAACATAAAATGGCAAATGGCACTCAGAATAAGCTTTGGAGCTTTTCAACACTCAGATTTGTCTACAATATTTTCAGGATGTATACTACAAATATGAATAAAATTCAAGTTCAAAAAATATATAATGTTGAGAAAAATTTGGATTTTATGTGAGGCTGAATTGTTAGAGTTCCCGATATATGTCGTAATATAATAAAACATAAATCTTATCATTTTCAAGCATTTTCTTGACAAAATCATAACTTTTCATGCATATGTAACTTGCATTTCATCTATGATAACCCCATTTAGTGTATCTAAATCCTTTAACCTTGGTAAAAGTCTGACATGGGCTTGTAATATGGGAAATTCTTTAAATTTTGTAAAATATAACATAATATCTGTACAGGTCTGTAATTTGATACCGGTTGATCTTAGGTGCAAAATGCACCTTTATTTCCTGTCACCTAGATATATTTTACCAATTAAAACATGAAAAGTCACTTATTGGCCAAAATTTTATTTCCTCCCAATTTTCTGCTTAAGGTCAGACTCCACTAAATATTTTCCGTGGCGGCCATTATAACGTTTTGTGAATTTTCTTCATTACCTGAAATTCACTTTATGCGGCGATATGATTTTCTCAAAGCGGCACGTCTGCCAAGTAACATATCCAAACGATGACCCAACT
The DNA here is from genome assembly GCA_002080025.1 of Modiolus philippinarum. Taxonomy (NCBI): domain Eukaryota; kingdom Metazoa; phylum Mollusca; class Bivalvia; order Mytilida; family Modiolidae; genus Modiolus; species Modiolus philippinarum. The sequence goes on from MJUU01018916.1 coordinate 34,885, forward strand.
TTAAAGTCAAATAAGAAATTTCTATCCCTTTACCAAACTGGGGTATGCAAATTACCAATTTTGCCTGTCAGATCCTTGGGCATGCATGTACTCATTGATGGGGCTTCAGTATTTTTCAAATGCAAGACAGGACACTTAATCAAAATGCTGGTCAATCCGGAAGTATTTCATGATCATTTGAGCGTTTAAAACTCGGATATTGTTAATATTGACAGTTAAATTGAAAGTGAAAGTCGCATGGCTTTGTTTATATAAGTACTACTTTTGACTATGCCAGCAGCTGATTGGTCATTTAGTAGAGTCCAACCTAAAAGAGATATATTTCTCTATACATTTCAGTTCTGTTTTACTTGCTCTTGGGAGAATATACCATCACACTTTCAATTTTTTTTTTATGTTTTTTTTTGTAATTTGCAAATGTTATTCCAATCACCTGTTTATAGTGCCCACATCTCATAATGCCAAGATTTCTTACAATCGACCTGATGAGCACCCTGTGTTGTTTGTCTAGACATGTTGTAATTACTCACTAGCTCAGGACACTAGTGGTATTATCTGGCAACGGATGACAGTGATTGTGAGACCACTTTGCCAATAATTATATGTTTGTTGATAATCCCACGTCCATGGGCTCAAAAATATAGCGTTGTTTGACAATTAGCAATGACTTCCGCTCAAACCAGCGCTAGGGGCTGTCTTGAACTTACTATGAGATATGAGCAAAGCTCTTTGTTGAAGGTCTTATGATGACTTCAAGGTATAGAACAATAATAAAAGCTTTGTTCTATTGATTGGTTCTACCATGCATTTGTAAAGACTTTGTCTTGTGTTCATGTTCTATTGATTGGTTCTACCATGTATTTGTAGAGACTTTGTCTTGTGTTCATGTTCCGTTGATTGGTTCTACCATGTATTTGTAGAGACTTTGTCCTGTGATCATGTTCCGTTCATTGGTTCTACCATGTATTTGTAGAGACTTTGTCCTGTGTTCATGTTCCGTTCATTGGTTCTACCATGTATTTATAGAGACTTTGTCCTGTGTTCATGTTCCATTGATTGGTTCTGTCATGTATTTGTAGAGACTTTGTCCTGTGTTCATGTTGCATTCATTGGTTCTACCATGTATTTGTAGAGATTTTGTCCTGTGTTCATGTTCCATTGATTGGTTCTCCCATGTATTTGTAGAGACGTTATCTTGTGTTCATGTTCCATTGATTGGTTCTCCCATGTATTTGTAGAGACTTTGTCCTGTGTTCATGTTCCGTTCATTGGTTCTACCATGTATTTGTAGAGATTTTGTCCTGTGTTCATGTTCCATTGATTGGTTCTCCCATGTATTTGTAGAGACTTTGTCTTGTGTTCATGTTCCATTGATTGGTTCTACCATGTATTTGTAGAGACTTTGTCCTGTGTTCATGTTCCATTGATTGGTTCTACCATGTATTTGAAGAGACTTTGTCTTGTGTTCATGTT